>APFE031192059.1:209259-284370 GCA_000404065.3 Pinus taeda | reverse complement strand
CAAATCTGTCAGGGGTGCAGCAAGTTGTGAGAAACTCTTGACGAACTTCCGGTAGTAAGTACAAATGCCAATGAACCCTCGGAGTTTTGTCACGTTTCTCGGCTCTGGCCACTCTCTAATGGCCCTGATCTTCTCCTCGTGGACTCTCACTTCGTCCACCCCTATGATGTGCCCCAAATACAACATCTTCGTCAACCCAAACTCACACTTGGAGAGTTTGGCATAGAACTGCTACTCCTGCAAGATACACAACACTGTCTCAATGTGTTGGAGATGCTCCTCCCAAGTCTTGCTGTAAATGAGAATGTCATCAAAGAACACCAACACAAACTTCCTCAGGTGACTGCAGAAGATGTGATTCATGCAGGACTGAAATGTGGCGGGGGCGGTGGTTAGCCCAAAGGGCATCACCAAGAACTCAAAGTGCCCATAGTGACACCTGAAGTCAGTCTTGGGAGTGTCCTGCTCCCTCACGCGAATCTGATGGTACCCAGATCTCAAATCAATCTTTGAGAAGAACTGTGCTCCTCTCAACTCATCCATCAACTCGTCGATCCTGGGTATGGGGTACCTGTTCTTCAGTGTGTTCTTGTTCAGGGCCCTGTAATCAATGCACATCCTCCTCAATGTGCCATCCTTCTTGTTCACCAACACCACAGAAGAAGCAAAAGGACTTGTGCTCGGCCGAATGTGCCCAAGAGCCAACAACTCCTTAATGGCCTCCTCAATCTCATCTCGATAGGCCTTGGGATGCCTGTAAGGGGTAGTAATCACTACCTGAATACCCTGCTCAAGCTCAATGGTGTGCTCAAACCCCCGGTCCGGTGGCTGTCCTGGCAGAATCTCCCCAAACACTATGGCATATTGGTCAAGGATGGACTGTATCTCTGGATGTACCGTCTGTCCTATAGTCCCTGCCTATGATACACGCAGCGCTGATACCCACTCTACGTCTTCCTTCCGGAAGACTGCCTCCATCCGATGAGCCGAAACAGTCTGAGGCAGATATGTGTGCTATCCCCGTATCTTCTCATGCCTCCTTGTCTTCTCATCATCCCACTCCATCTCTAGGGTCTTCCAATTTGTTGTGACCTTCCCTAGAGTGATGAGCCACTGAACACCCAGTATCATGTTGGTGTTCGGAATATCGACCCCGAAAAAGTGGTCAGTCAATGTGTAGGTGCCCATCGTCATTGATAGTTCTGGAACATAATGAGCACACATCATGGTCTGATCTCTTGGGACAAAAACTGAAAACCCATCGAAGCTCTCTGTTTGTATACCTCTCCGCTCAACTATCTATGCATCGATGAAGTTGTGGGTTGCCCCACTGTCAACCAAAACTGATACTCGTTGGCCACGTACTGTCCCCCGTATGCATCAGATACTTGGGAACTCCTCGCAATGCTGCAAGGGCCCCTCTTGTAGGTGCAAAAGATGCACTGCCTGCTACTGGCGGTGGAGGTGGCAAAGGTCCCTGCACGGCATGACTATCTCCTGCCTCCACATCATCCTCATCATCCTCTTCGCCACTGCTCTCGGAGAATACCTCAATAAAATGTGCTTTGCTAGCAGCACATCTATGTCCTGGTGCCCACGGCTCCTAACAGGTGAAGCACAACTGCTTCTTCTTCAGCTCCCTCCTGGCATCATCATTAATCTGTGCTCGTCCTGGATTCCCCTTTGGAGGTGGAATCCTCACATCCTTCCCCTTAGACTGGAGAATCTGTCTCTGGGGGTAAGGTGTCCAGGTCCTGGCTAAGACATCTTGTAAGTCTCGGGTCTTGCTAATGGTGTCTTGGAGTGTCGCTGGTTTAGTGGATCGGACTAAACCCCGAAGTGGCTCTACTAACCCCTCAACATACATATAGATCCTTCGTGCCGTGGATAGATCTGGCACCATCATTGAGACCCTCAAGAAATCTGCAATGTAGGTCTCTGGGCTCCCTGTCTGTTTGAGCCTCGTCAGCTCAACAAAATGCTGCTCTGGATCCCTCCGATCAAGTCGCTCCATCAATCTCTAGGTGAATTCGGCATATGTCGTCACTGTGGAGTGTTTGAGTGTAACCATCCCATGAAACCACTAATCCTGAGCCTCACCATCTAAATGCAATGTTGCCACCTTGATGGCCTTTGCCTCCGACATCTAGTTAAGCTGGAAATAAATGTTCAGCTTCTCCACCCGAGACTTTGCCGAACTGTTTGATGAACCATCAAACGTAGGCAAGTGGAATCTACTCGCTACACAGTGGGTGTGACCATCATGGTAATGCTAGTATCTTCTGTGATGGTCGTGGGGTCTATTATCCCGCTGGAGCTGAACAAAGTTTCTGAATTAGAGGGCTTCCCTGAACTCCTGCCCATAGGCCTGGTACTCTGCAAAATAATCGCCCATATGACCGTGCTCTACCTCTTGCTGGGCTCCAACCCCCGTGTCTGCTCCTAAGAACGTGGGCATGGTGGAGCATGTAGGGGCATGCGAAGCCATCTGCTACGCAGTATTATGCTGCTCTGGCAAATGATGGGATGCACCCGATCCCTCACCAATCTGAAAAACCCGTGGGCTCTCACGTTGTCTGGCCTCTACTACTGTGAATCTCTGCCCCATCACCTCAATCTGCCTCGACAGATCCTGCACTGATTTGAGGAGCATATTAGCAAATCTCTTCCCGTCCTCGTCTGCCATCAGATCCTTCTGCTCTGTCCACCACAGGCTCCCCCTGTTCTGCGTCCACCACAGGCTCCTCCTGTCCTGTGTCCACCACAGGAACACAGTCTCCCTCTTCGTTGGTATTCTCCAACCTACGCCCAGTGTCTCTGTATCTCCTACCTCTATAACAAATGTAAGGCTTTTCCCCCGGTGTCATAGATTGCTAGCTCCATAGGTTGAGCCAGATCTATTGTCTGATACCACTGTAATATTCTGTTCCAGGAATATTTCACAAACACCAGCAAACCCCAACTAGAAAAATGTACAAGTGGTATAATAGCCGGAGAACTCATAGAGATGAAATAACGATAGTGTAGCAAACAACGATGTATACATGAAACGAAACAAATACTCAAGAAATGCAGCGAGAAATGCTAAGCCATTTTATTACACTGAGTAATAGACAGAGTACAAGAGGTGATCAGGATGATAGCACCTCGACTTGCACTGGGAAAGTGAAAAAATATACTCAAATAGCAATGAAATGGCCCCTCTCAGAACTGCATGGAAGCTATTGGGGAATTGCTGCTGCTGGAATCAAGTGAAGATTTGGGGCTGTTCCCCTCCTTGAAAAATGTTAAAACTCTGGAATCGGACTCTACTCATGAAACCCAAAAAAACCTAGAAAGCTTTCCTGGAATGGTTGAGGGGGCTTCTCTCGAACTGAATGCACATAATCGAATGATCAAAATGAGGGGGCTTCTCTCGAATTGAATGCACATAATCGAAAGATCAAAATGAGGGGGCTTCTCTCTCCTTTATAGCCTTTGTCTCTCTCAATCCCCAGGCTCACCTCCTCCAACGTAATTCCTCTCTTGCCACGTGTTTCTTCCCTTTTGCGCAGTCCCTCCAAGTGTCTACGTGGGCTCCATCTCTGTGTCCCCCTTTGGCCCCCTTGGCTTCCCTTTAAGTCACAACGTTGTGCTACTAGGAAGTGACTTTTATTCTAAAAGTGAGTTATGTCCCCTTTTCTCACATTTTTATTTATAAATAACTATAGAAGGCAAAAATTGAGCAAAATTGAATATGCCAATTAGCCATGGCTAATTAGAAATATTAAACCATTGGTGGCGAATGAACTGCCCACCTTGAGGGGGTATCTACTGCTGTATATTACACAACATGTTCTCATTCCCTAGAGCCCCTAGCAGTTATGAAGAAAAATCAATCAAAGGCAAAAGGCAAATGATGAAGGGTGGAAAAACAAAGGTCGGGGTAACTCATGTACCATGATTTGCTCCCTCCTACATTCATATACCCAAGTGTGGGCTTCCCTTATACTACCCTTGTACTTGTTGATTTTTGGTAGCATTGGATGTGCTCTAGCCATGAAAATTGGTGGAGAGGCTAAAGCGTGTGAGATCTCCAAGACGCAGAAATTGTTTGGGGAAATTCCACCCGGATGAAGAGATATTAAAATAATTAATATTTTTAATGGTGTTCCTAAGTCTAAACTTAGGAAAATTAATATTAATGTGTATTAATATAAAATGGGTGAGAAAGTTCTAAATAACGAGGATCAAGCCAGTTCTAATCTTAGCCGTTGATTAGGGACTTAATCTCGGCCATTGAATCGTCAATTGGAAAAGTATAAAAGGAGGCTTGAGGGTCAGTTGGGGACACACCAAGTGAGATCAAGAATTCGATTTTCTGGGGAAGGGTTCGCTGAGAAATCGAGTTAGTGATTTGTTGTAGCGAGGGGCAATTCGACAGAAGGTCAAGAATACATAGAAGAGAGGCAGAGAGAGTGCCGGAGAGACAACATAGAGCCTAGGAAGGTTGACGCAGAGGCAACGAGGAGTGATGCAGAGGCTGAGAGGCTAGCACAGAGGACACAAAAGACCGTAAAGCTGATGCAGAGGCTGACACAGACAATGTGAAGGGCTGTAGGGATGACGTTGGGCTGAAGAGGCTGCACTGAGGAATTTTCGTGAGGCAGACTGAGAGTTGGTTAGCTGTCGTAGAACCGCAGGAGGGTGGCGCAGTTCCATAAGATAGCTCAGATCAGCTTTCGCTGTCCAGCTAAGGAACAATTGAAGTTAGTATGGGGCCAATCATCCAGTTGTTAATTAGCCAGAATATCTGTCTCCGAAGAGAGGTACTACTACCAAGGGCATTCTCTGTTGGGTTAGCCATTTCTAGCACCCTAGTTGTATTCAAAAATCTGCGTAATAATAAAAACCTCATATTGGCTGCACCGGTTTTTCCGCATTGGGTTTTTCCAGGACGATTGTCCAACAATAATGATGTCCCTTGTGTTGTCTCAGTTTATTTCAATTTCTGATCTGTATATTTTTGAAGGTTGCTACTGTGTTTATTTTGATGTTTATATGATTAAGTAACTTGTTAATGTAAATAACAAGTAGGAGATAATAAACTAGATATTGCAGTAGGGGTTTTTGATGTGTTAGATTCATACATTTTCACATGGTATCAGAGCGATTGCAGATCACAAGAGGACTGAAGACACCAATGAGAGAAATCTAAAAAATTTGAAGCAGAAGCAACTGTCCCGAGAGACAGTGCTGTTCTAGAACTGAAGCTACGAGAGAAGAAATTGCGCAGTGCTTAGAGAGTGATGCAAAGGCTCTTACAGAGCCTGCATCAGCATTTCGAGCCAAGGGTAGGGCCAGTGCAGAGGCAGAGAGAGGCTATCGACCTCCACCATAAGAGAGAGTACATCATGGATCCCCAACACCACTTGATTGCTCGTGTTCCACTTTTTGGATGAGGATGATGCACCTGGTTCACCATGCCCAGCCAGCTCCACACATGCACCATACACTTGGCAAATGTTCTTGGGTCCAGAGGATGTCTCCCGCTCTTGAGGGAAGGCTTATGTTATCAGCCTAGCCCTTACAGATGGTCTACAGGCATTTTCGATCCACTTGGAGGCCCATGAGGATGTCCTTGTGCCCCCACACCCACTTGGGAACACCACAGGTTCTTGCTTGGAAAACAAGGGGCAACCCCTTGTCCACTATGTTGGGAGTCTAGTTGTTTATCATGGCACCCCTTGGACTTCATTAAGCCTCTTCAAAGGCCCAACGACTCACTATATTGATGATTCTGTCCTCTTGAGAGGCTTATTCTTGTTTTATTGAGCTATTTTGGCGGGGTTGTCACCAAAAGTATTGTTATTATGCACATTATTTTATTTTAGGGGCATTATTAGTCCAAATTAGGCCATTCGAATTCCTTAGAGGATTGTATAAATAAAAGGGAGATGATTCATTTTCATTATCATCACCTCGATTGGATTAGCATCTCTTGAGAGATTTTCACACTTCTTGTTGGGTAAACTTTTTGGTAAACTTTTTGGAGCTTTGTTGATGCACTTTGATGTTTGGATTTTCCCTATTGTCTTTGGAGTTTCTTTCTAATGCAAAGTTGATGAATGTATATACTATGTCTCTCATGTAAGCCGAATTTTGATGGTATTATTGTTATTTTACTAGTTTACTACATCTTATTGTTATCATTATTCATGTATGGGTTAACTTAAATGCGAAATTCTTTTGGGAACCTTGAATAAGTGATTTAATGCATGCATGGTACTTGAAGAGAGTGGGCGAATGTTCCTAGAGACACCTAATAGGTTTTAAGCCTCGAAATTTCATCTTTTTGGTAAATTTGAAGTATAAATCCTTATTGACCTAGATGCTTCCATCAGAGAGGCTAGCAAAGATCAATTAGGGTTCCTTATATCACGAAAAATCTCGATATATGTATCTTGACTCCATTAAGCCCAAGCAATAAGGCGCTAATCCTTGTAACCCTTTGGTGGTCAAATTTTCCTCTCTTTTCTTCACTCATCCAAATTCTAGACCTAGCGACAGAGGGGCACCTAGGGCATCAAGCAAAATCTTTTGTAGTCATCCAAACACCTTTAAAATTGGTCAACAACTGTGCTTGGGTCTTCTCAAGGGGTCCTTCAAATTTGGGCACAATCCGACGATGGAATCCCTAGATATCGTAAGACCTAGATCGAGGACCATTTCTCTCCCTAGGCTGATTTGGGTTAATGTCCTCATTTAGATCATTGCATTCAATTTTCAAAAGATGATTAGCCCTTTCATTCTATTTTCTTCCCTAACTAGGTCAAGCCTCTCCTTGGTTGATCAACTCCATACCCTTGACCTAGTTTGGGTCCACTTGGGTACTTTGTGGTCCCACAACTCTACAACTCAAACTCCACAAGGATTACACATAATCCATTTCTCCACAAGGATCCTTAGGTCTAGGAAGCCCCTTGTCAAGGCATATCGTCCAAACCTAGGCTCAATTGTCCTCTTAGCCCTTTTTAGAGAGCCTATCTCTTTTTTTCTCAAGCAAGTAAGCTATTTAATTGAGTCTCTCTTGTGAATAGGCTTTAGGAATCACCATATCTTATCATTTATCCATCCTTCCTTGTGATTCCTCTCGTACCGAGACTCCTCCCATCAGTGAAACTTTGTAAAGAGCAAGGAGCCTCAGCAGAGGTGATTTTGGGCTATCGCTCCATTGTTTCCCATTGACCTAGTAGTTGCTCTATAGGATGCCCTCCTAAGGCCCCTACTAGTTTGAGTGGTAACATTTTGGCGCATTGCCGGGGACACAAGACTTGTGTTTTGTATTAGTTTTTGTGGCACGGATGTGTTCTAGCCACAAAATTTTTTGGAGAGGCTGGAATACAGGAGATCTCCTAAACCCAGAAATTGTTTCTGGAAATTTCGCCTAGAAATGACATAATTAGATTATTCTCTAGTTTTTAAATATTTGCTAAGTCTAAACTTAGGGAATATGGTTAATTAATCAGAATTAGTTCAGTCAAGGCGTGAATCATCTAGAAACTCACACAGATCGACTCCAAGATGATCTGAGCATCGATTAAGATTTAATCTCTACCGTTGGAGTCCCAACAGAGGATTATAAGAGGAAGTCGATGGGCACTTGGAGAAGATACTTGAGCAGTTCGATTTCATGAGTAGATTGATTTCCAGAGTAGTAGTAGTCAGTTGCCGGAGAGAGAGCTACTAAGATCGAAGTAGTGAGAGAAGGGCAGAGACAGTGAAGCTGGAGGAAGGATTCCAAATCCGGTGATTGCATTTGTAGAGAGGCAAGTGAGGCACAAAGAGGCTGATGCAGAGCTGCGTAGTAGCATGTAGAGGCAAAGTCGATTTGCTGGGAGAGATTGACGTCTTCAGTTCTAGAGGTTAGGAAGGAGTCCTAGAGTGCTGGACAAGCGTCTTTCTGGTCAATAGAAGGCAAAATGACTTCATCAGAGTCTAGTCCAAGGCAAGCTATCTAGCCAGCTACGCAGAGCAGCGCAAAGGTTAACGCAAAGCCTCAAAATGCCAAAATTATGAAGGCAAGTTGTGTCGGGAGATTGCCTGTGGGGTGAAGAAAATTCCTCTCCAGATTTCTTGCCAGTATTTCTCTGTAGGATTGCCAGTTTCAACATCTAGTTGTACTCAAACTATTTCACTGTTGGTTAATATCAAAACCCTTAGCTGCTGCATCGGTTTTCCCAAGTTGGGTTTTTCTGCGGATTTTTGTCCAAAAATAACTGTGTTATTTTATGTGTGTGTGCTAGCATTTCTTCCAATGTTTATTCTTCTGCAGTTTTATTTGTGTAGGTTGCAGTGTGAGTTATTCAGTGTTTGCTGTAGGAAACAATACATAAACTGTTAAATTAAAATAATACTTAGGAGAATAATTTCCAGTTGCTGCAATAGGATTTCAGTTGTGGAATTTTCACATTTTGTTCCCCCATACGACATATTGACATATCATTACTAGTGACTTGATTGGAAGAACGAAGCCCTAGTTCTTGATTGAACTTCAAAGTTAATGCTTGTAGGGTGAAGCAAGCGTTTCTCGAGGCATTTAATTCACCCTCGCGACTCCATTATTCAATATCATGAAAAATGGATTATTGTCAAATAGAAATTACCCTTGGCTCTCCATTTAAAAAAAACAATCAAGATCTTCAAGAACCTCAAAAGAATGTGGACAAATACGCTGAGTTTTATTAAGATTTATTGGAGAACATGGATAAGGAATTCATGCTCAGGTTTCATGGGGCAACACAAAAGTAACTCTACATGATGATGTGTGCCTATGAGAAGGATCCTATTAGTCTCTTTGGCTTTACTGGCCTAACCTGTGCTTTTAGTATTTTGAATGACCTAATCAATGAAAAATATTATAATCAGTTGCAAAGCCCCACACAATATAATCAATTGGATGATCAAGGTGACATTAAAGAAAGTTCAAGTGCATGGGACCATCATGAAGGTAAGGAACACACGGAAGAAGGGGATCCATCTAAAGAAGATCGTGATAGCATAATGTCATTAAGGATCTTCGAGATGCACACTTAAGGATTGAGAATGTGCATGGAATGAGTGAGAGCCCCATTGAAGATCATAAGGATGAACATAATGAAATGAAGGCTTACATTTGAGAAAAGGGGTTTGGGGATATGAGTAGTGTAGCTTACTGTGAAGATGACATTTCTCATTTCTTGTGCATTAATGAGGGAAAATGGGATGTCGGCATCCATCACTTTGACAGTGACCCTATTTATGACGCTGGCACGGAAATGAGGTTTAAATTGATTCTCCTTTTCTACAAGACATTACTCATAATTATATCCCTATCCACACCATTGAAAGGGAGGTTTGTGGCTTTGCCTCACATGAAGAAGGTTTATTGGAAATGGCAGAACCCATTTATGACACTGACGAAGGCCTTGTTTTTCCATAGCTTCCCCAAGATCCCAATAACATAGCCACATTACCCCTGAGTCCACACCTTGCCCTTTCTTACATTAGGATCATCATTGATGATCCTTTTTCCCCTCCTAGGTATGATGTTGAGGAAGAACCATCCATTAGTTGTATCCTTCAACCCCCCTCACAACCTCAAGATTCTGAATATGCTCATCATGAGCAACCTGCTTGTTGTGTCTCCCCTTGTCATCGGTCTCCTTTTCCTCCTAGTCATGACCCTATGGTGGTCATAGAGCACAACATTAATGATGGGAAACATAATGGGGTTGATATGCCTAAGGTTGCTACCCACCGGAGGTTTATGAGCTTAATGTTGATATCTCTATAATTTGGTTGGATGAAAGGATCCTATGGAATAGATTGCATCCCTTGGCTCCATAAGTGCTCACTTTATTTTCCCGCCTCCTGTCCTTGTGAGCTTCCATCTTGTCATTCCTACCCCTGCCTTTGGATCTGTTGCATTAGTGAGCATGAGGGTAGTTGCTTTCATATTGACTAGATGATATGTTGGTTACATTGGGTCTATGATTACACTTAGTATTTGGGTGATTTAAGATGCATGTTAGGGTAGGATGCATTGCATGCTCATTTTCCCATTAGAACTAACATCATATGATATTATCATGCTAGATTAGTTGCATTTAGACTAAGAATGCATTTGAAAATTTATGTAAAATTTATCTACTAGTCGTTTATATGATGTCCCCATTTTTATTCTTCTTCATAGTACAACTAGGATGGATTTCCAGGGCAGGGGATGGCCAGGCCAGTGGAGCAGTTTATGTCATCAGGGGTCCTGATGGAGTTTTGAGGTGTTTCTATGAGGTTCGATGGCATTCGCTTGGTAAATTCCATCATCTCCACAATTTGCCTTTCGTTTTGGTGCATTTCGACAACTTTCAGAAAACTGAGTTATTAGTGGGCTTGACTCAATTAATTATGATTAAGGTGGTATTCCGAGAGGAATACGTGGCAGAACACCTTAGTGTAATAGTGTTATCGGAAAACTAGTGTCCATTCAGAGCTGCTAGTCCCACTAAGACGTGTAGCTATCTTAGAAACAAACAAACTAAAGTCACTTGTGTTTTCCTTTATGAGAAGTAGATGAGAGAGAAGCAGAGAGTACCAACCCAGTCTTTCCGCTTGGCTCCTTGCTTGTTTCCTCTCCCCTTTGCAGATCTTGCCGCTCCGTCCTCGCTTGCTCTACTTCAAAAGAACACTATAGAGTCAAAAAGAGCATAATCCATCAAAGCAGAAGAAAATCTACATCATAAACAATATAGGAATCAGATAATATGACCATCAAAACACATAATCAATTCAATATTCAAGACATAAAGAATAGGAGGAAACTCAATAGCTTTATTGATAGAGCTGGTGGAAGAGAGGATTACAACCCATTGATCTGATCCAGCGCCATCCTCCCAGCATGAAAGCCCTTCTTCACCTCATGAAAAGCTAGATCACCCAACACTATGATGTTCCACAAAGAAACCAACAACACTTCCTTACAAGATGCTTTCCAACCTCTGGATCTCTAGGATGAGGGATCCACATATAGATGTTTGTAGGTGGGTGAGTCAGCTTCTGGGTTTTTGATTAGTGTCATTTCTCTGATAGTTCTCAATTCCACTTGGAGATTTCATGATCTTTTACTCATCCCTGGGCAAATTCAGAGAGGCAAGTATCATAGGAGAAGTTTCTGAAAGATTCCATGATCATCCACCTTGCAAATTGTCTCTGCCATTTGTCTACTCTCGCTCGTCGCACCCCATAGAAGGGCTTTTTAGTATGCATCGCACCCCTCGTGTGCATTAGGTGAGATGCATCGCACTTTGACCATGGAGTAGGTGAGATGGTCTAGTTTTGACCAGTTCTGAGCAGTTTTTCATGGAGAACTACTGGGAGATGATGTAATCAGCTGACCTTGTTCCTTTAGGGTATGAAACAACACTTTTAGGGACTTAGAAGCCCTTGGTTTGGACATATGTGATTGGGGTTGCTGTGCCCAAATATGTCTATAACAGTTGCCCCGTAAAGCATGAGGTCATAAATCATTTGATGTCGGGTGAAATGCTTTATCATAAGGATCTAAGGTTTTTCGAACTGGAAGGTGACCTGTAATAAGATACAATACAATACATTATCTTCATAATATTTTCATGATCTAGCTGAGGCGGGCATTCCCATGCTCAACTTTTATAAATTCATTTTCATGTACATAAGACAGACAACCGTTTGTATGGCAGACTAATGATTCTGGTAGAGTTATCATCCTTTGGCTTGGATGATTATCTGTGCAACAATGATGTACATTTGATGTCTTTATTTCCCTAAATATATCGCAGCCCGGATGGATGAAACTAGATCCGAGGTCTTCAAGCTCGTTCAATCTTTGCCCGAAGTACAAGTCGATCCATGTGAAAAGATGTTCTGAAGTCGAACATGGAAAGACATCGCCTGATTACCAGCTAATGATGTAAGCTGTTAATAGGTGCGAGAGGAATCACTGATAGTGGTAATGACCCCCAAGGTACTGCCGTACAATTCACGTGGTGTGAAAATGGGACTTGGCGTCGAACACCACGCAAAATCTTTCGGTCGAAGGCCATTGATGTAAACCTGTCGCCGGAAGTGAGAAACTTGCCATTGAGGTATGCAAGCTTCAAAGTACTGAAATGGTTGTCGGAACTTGGTGCATCTCATCTTCTCCTCTAAGTACATCTTCTGCTTCTTGGAAGTGCCTTGGTACAGCTTGGTTTGAGTCTCCCACATTTCTCTAGCAGTTCCTTTGCTAGTTATGTGTGAAACAATGTGATCCCGAACACCATCAAGAATCAACCTCTTCACCCGCGCCATCTCTTTTTTGTACTCCTTTAGGTGATCTGCATTCGTGGGGATAGTTACCACTGCATCTATGAATGGTTTCAGGCCATATTCATCCAAAAGGAAGCACATCCTTGCTTTCCAGATGACATAGCTGGAAGCACCATCCAACCTGTCCTGATCTTGAAGTCCAGTAATGGCCATCTCAAACATGCCAAAAATCTCCTCTTCCCTTCTGCTTAGCTGTTGCTAGGCTATTCACACTCCCTTCTGGAGTGAGAAACTTTGCTCACAACGACTGCTGATTTGCAAGGGAAATCAAACTTCTTGAGACTAGAAGTTCCATGAGGAAATTTTTCCGTCAGTGTGTGATTTTCTTCACCCGACACTAGTTATGCTCTAGCAAATTGCTGCAAAAATACTGCATCCTATTAGAGATCTGCTCTGCGAAAAACATTGGCTGTTTCTTCTGCCTCTGAAATTCCTCAATCTAGAATGATCGAATTTTTCTGTCTCTCTCTTAAAAAAATCGATTCTCCTCAAGAAATTCGACCTCTTGGCCAAGGTGATTGCGCTACCTTTGGGGTTTCGATGTGAAATTCGGAAACCCGAATCCTATTGCAGTAACTGGAAATAATTCTTCTAATTGTTAAATTAATACTAACAATTTATTTTTTGTTTGCTACAACAATACTGAATCAATCACACTGCAACCTACACAAATAAACTGCGGAAGAAATAAATGCTGGAAGAAATATTAGCACACACACATAAAATGATAGTTATTTTTGGGCCAATGTTCCCGAAAAAACTTTGGAAAATCAATGTAGAAGCTGAGGGTTTTATTATCATGCAACAATGAAATAATGAGTACAATTGGATGCCGAAACTGGCAATCCTACAGAGAAAATATGGCAAAGAAGTTGGAGAGTAATTTTTTCACCCCACGGGCAATTTCCCAACACCACTTCACTTCAAAATTTTGGCCTTCTGAAGCACTACATCATCCTTTGCATTGCTTTGAAGCAGGCTGAATGTCTTTCCTTCTGCTGGACTCTGATGAAGTCGTTCTACCTTTTGCTGACCAAAAAGATGCCTCTCTGGCACTTTGGGACTCCTTCCTGGCCTCTAGAATTGAGAACGTCAATCTTCCTCAACAAATCGACTTTGCCTCTAGAGGCTACTGCGCAACTTCACTGTGGCTCCTTTGCCTCTCTGAAAATGCACTCACTAGAACTGGGATGCTTCCTCCAACTTCACTATCTTTGCCCCTTTCACTGCTTTGATCTCACTAGCTCTCTCTTCGGCAACTGATTGCTACTACTTTGGAAATCGATCTGCTGATGAAATCAAACTTCTGAAGTGATTTCTCCAAGCCCCATCAACTTCTTCTTATAATCCCCTGTTGAGACTTCAACGATCAATATTAGATCTTAATCGATGGCTAGGATTAACTTGAAGTTGATTCGTGTGAGTTTTCTAGATCATTCACACCATAACTTAATTAATTCTGATTAATTAGTCATATTCCCTAAGTTTAGAATTAGGAAATATTTAAAAACTGACTAATAATCTAATTAAGTAATTTCTAAGAGGAATTTCCAGAATCGATTTCTGGGTTTTGGAGATCTCATGCATTCTAGCCTCTCCACAAAATTTCAAAGCTAGAACACATCCGATACTACAAAAACTAACAAATTTGCAGGAGATTTGCAGCTACTTCTCAAGTGCCGAAGTGATATAAATTTACCAGAGATAGAGTCCCATTGCTGGGGTCGAATTTATCTTCAAAGACGCTGAAGTTGATTGCTTGATTTCTTGAGGCCAAATTCAGAGTTCTAGAGGTCGAGTGCATAGTTTCTCTAGAGGTTGGGTGCCGATTCTCTCCTTGGATTTGCAGGCCGAGTCGTTGGTTTCGTTGCTTATATTTGAAGGGCATGGTTTATTATTATTTGGAGGCCAAATTGTGTTTCTCTTGCAAGGGTGCAAAATTATTAGAGGCCAAGTTTTCTTCTACCTGTAGGAGGGCAAGTCTATTTCTCCTTTGCTGGATGATATCTTACACTTGTAGGGCTGAGCTACACTATTATTACAGGCGATCGAGTCTTCTTATTTGGTGGCCAAATGATTTCTCTTTGGAGGCCGAATTCTAGAGGTTGTGGTTATTATGTGGTAGCTGGAATATACATCATTGGAAGCAAATTTCTGTGGGCCGATGTCGTCTCCACTAGACTAAATTACTTATCTAAAGAAGTTGAGTAGTAGGGGTCGAGTTCATCAATTATAGGCCAAATTCATGCTTGTATCTATTGGAATTTCTAAGTTTAATCTGTTAGAAATTCTTTCTGTGCTATTTGATATATTTCATCCTACTTGTTCATTTACTTAACAAGTTATTTACCATGTAAATATTGAAAATAAATACAAGTACAATATCAACACATACAGATCATCAATTGAAAGTAAACAAGCACACAAGTGACACCGTTGTTTTTGGAATAATGTCCTCGGAAAAACCCAATGTGGGAAAACCAGTGCAGCTATTTAGAGGGTTTTATTATTATGCAGTTTCAGAATACAACTTGGGTGCCAAAAAGGGCTCACCCAACAGAGAATGCCATCGGCAATAGTACCTCTTAGTCGGAGACAAATATTCTGATTTTTTTGATGAATGATCCCACAAGAACAATGTAGCTTCTGCTGCTCTGCATCACTCTGATAGGGACTGCGCCACCCTATCCAACTCTCCAGCTCTTAGTTTGTCCCACGAAATGCTCCCAGCGCTGCCTCTAGGCATTGTGTCAGCCTCTGTGGCCTTGCGTCAGCCTCTCTGGGCTCTGCGCCAGTTTCTGGAGCCTCTACGTCAGCTCATGAACCCTCCGCGTCTCACACGTTGGCCCTCTCTGGCTTTGCATAGCTCCTGGCTACCTCTGCGTGGCCTTTAGCTAGCTCTGCGTTGTTGATGAGGGAGACTAGTCAGTTCAATTTTTGGAGTGGGGTTTGCTGAGAAATTGAACCAGTGGTCTGGAGAGCAATTAGGAGGCGGCAAGTATGGAATAGAGAACACAGAAGAGGCAGACGCAGAGCCAGAGGAATCCAAGTAGAGGCAGCAGAGACTGCATAGAGCCAGAAGGGCCTGCATCATCCATGCAGAGGCTGCAGCAGTGACGCAGAAGCCCAGAGAGGCTACGCAAAGCCTCAGTAGGCTGACGCAAAGGGTTTTAGACTGACTCAGAGGGTTTTAGGCTGTAGTAGAGGTTAGTAGGGCCTACGCTGGGTCTAGGAAAGTGCTGGAAGTTTGTCTATCTGTGGGTAAGCCAGTTTGGCACCCTGTTGTACAAGAAAATTGCTGAATAATAAAATCCTCCCATGCTGCACCAATTTTCCCACATTGGGTTTTTCCAGGGAGATTAGTCCAAAATAACTGTGTCAATGTGTGCATATTTTTGTTTCTGTGTTACGGTGTGATATCTGCAGCAGTGTTTATTTTAATGTTTGTTGAAGTAATTTCATGAATAGCTTATGATGAAATAAGTAGGAAAAGTAAATCAATTGCTGCAATGATAGAATTTTCACATGGTATCAGAGTAAGTAATTAGAGACAGAAAGGGAAAATCAGTTATGGGTCGAGACCACGATGTAGAGGCATCCACCTCAGGGACTCACGCAGATTTTCAGAAGATTGCACAAGAGAGAGAGATTTCGATTTCTCTATGTGGGCTTCCAGGTTGGAAGAAGAAGTGGCGTGCATGACTAGTGCTGCATCATTAGAAGTATGGTATATAGACAGTGGAGCCTCGTGGCATATGACGGGAATCAGGGAGTGTTTCTCAAAATATTGAGAAGAGAAGATGAACTTTCAGATCACCATGGGGAACAAGGCAAAGTGTACTCTCGTAGGAAAGGGTACCATAGTTTTCCAGACAAAATCGGGAGAGGGTTACGTGCCACAAATGTGCTGCATGTGCCAGGATTGGGGATGAGCTTACTTTCCGTGTCACAACTACAAGGCAAGGGCTATGATGTCTACTTCATCAAGGAAAAGGTATACGTCAAACACCCCGCTGGAAAAGAAAAGCGGAAATCGGGATCAAAAGTAATCAGTTGTACAGATTACAACTAGAATCTCCAATGGTATTAATAGGCAATCATGGGGACAAAGACTTGAACGGACTATGACACAGAAGGATGGGTCACTTGCAACATGGAGCTCTAAGAATTCTCAGGAGCACTGTAGCAGGAGTTTCAGATCTGAGTACGGAACAAGATGATGTATGCAGGGGATGCACTCTAGGAAAGCATGCCAAGGCGGCATTTCCTAGGAGCAACCACAGGGCCATGAGTGTACTAGGATTGGTACACTCAGATATCTGCGTACTTATGTCTGTCAAAGCTCTCAGCGGTGCCGAGTATTTCCTTACTTTCATTGATGACCACTCAAGGAAAACTTGGATCTATTTTTTGAAAACCAAGGATGAGGTTTTCAGTCGGTTCAATGTGTTCAAGGCTCTAGTGGAGAATCTAACAGGTAAGAAAATAAAAGTCTTGCGCTCAGATAATGGTGGAGAATATGTCGATAAGGACTTCACTGATTTTTGCGCTAAGGAGGGCATCAGAAGAGAGTGGACAACTCCCTACAATCCGGAGCAGAATGGGGTGGCAGAAAGGAAAAACAGGACTATTGTAGAAGCAGCTAAGGCCACACTGTATGATCAGGATATGCCAAAATTCCTGTGGGCAGAAGCATGCAACACAACTGTCTACGTTCAGAACAAGACTCCTTATTGGGCATTGGGCAAGATTAATCTAAAGAAAGTCTTCACTGGGAAGACACTTGAAGTCAGTCATTTCAGGATATTTGGGAGTTTGGCATATTGTCGCATACCCGAAGAAAAGAGGAAGAAGCTAGATCAGACTGCAGAAAAGGGGTATCTGGCAGGATATAGCGAGAACGCTAAGGCATATAGGATCTATCTTCCAGGGAGCAATAAGGTAGTAGTACGACGAGATGTAAAGTTCATGGAGGACAGAGCTTTTAGAAGATCTCGCGAAATGCCTTCGAAGGAGCAGTTGAAAGAGGATTCGTTGGTCATGCCTCTTCAACAAACGAAAGTAAAGAATCATTCCTCAGATCGGGAAGATTCTTAGGATGAAGAAGAGGAGCAAACAGAAGCACCTGTTGGTAGAGGAAGAACCAGTAAGGAACTTCGTTAGATTCTGCGAGATGCAGAGAACTTCATCGGAGAGCCAAGGAACAATAAAAGGGAGCTTGCCAGCTTCAAGGAGGCAGCTCAACATCAGGTCTGGCTTGATGCGATGGTGGAGGAGTATAACTCCATAATGGTAAATGATGTCTGGGAGGTGGCGTCAAGGCCTCAAGACAGATCTGTGGTAGGTTCAAGATGGATCTACAAGATCAAATATGCTATAGACTGCAGTATTGAAAAATACAAGGCTAGGTTTGTGGCTAAGGGGTATGCTCAAAAGGAAGGGATTGACTATGAGGAAACCTTCGACTCGGTAGCCAGGTATACATCTATTAGGACTGTGATATCTCTTGTAGCCCAGATGGGATGGGAGATCCATCTGATGGATGTCAAGGTGACATTTCTAAACGGGGTAATAGAAGAAGAAGTATGCATTGAACAACCAAAGGGCTTTGAAACTCATGAGAAGAAGTCTCATGTACGCAGATTGAAGAAAGCCTTGTATGAGCTGAAGCAGGCACCAAGAGCGTGGTATGGTCGAATAGATGGCTACTTGCAGAAGTGGAGTTTGTCAAGAGTAACACGGATCCGAATCTCTACTATCTGGTCATAGAGAGCGAGCCACTTATCTTAGTATTATATGTAGATGATCTCTTCCTGACAGGATCATCCAGACTCATTGAAGACTGCAAGAAGAATCTAGCCACATAGTTTGATATGAAGGATCTGGGACGAATGCACTATTTTCTAGGGTTGGGAGTTTGGCAGCAGAAAGGAGAAAGCTTCCTTGGTCAAAGAAGGTATGCTACAGAAATTCTGAAAAGGTTCAAGATGGGAGACTATAGACCTATGGCTACGCCAATGATCACCAACTAGAAGAAGATTGATGTATCAGAAGACAAGGATGTCAATCCCACCCTATACTACAACTCATAGGGTCCCTGATGTATCTAGTCAATACCAGGCCAAACATTTGCTATGCTGTCAACACCCTCATTGAGTTCATGATGGAACAAAAGAGGGCTCACTGGGCAATAGCCAAGCATGTTCTCAGGTATTTACAGGGAACAATTGATTATGGGCTCTTGTACAACAAGGGGAAGGGTATCAGGTTGAGTGGATTTACTGAAGCAGATTGGGCAGGAAGTTTAGTGGATAGGAAAAGTACCTCTGGGTACTGTTTCAACATTGGATCAGGAATAACCTCCTGGTGCAGTAGGAAATAGAAGTCCATGGCTCTGAGCTCGTCTGAGGCAGAATATATGGCAGCAAGCACAACTTTGTGTGAGTCCATATGGCTTAGAAAACTGCTGGTAAACCTATTAAGAAGAAACATGGGGGCGACCAGAATCATGTGCGATAATCAGAGTTTCATCAAACTCTCTGAGAATCCAGTATTTCATGATAGGTCAAAGCATATTGATATTCGGTGTGACTTTGTCAGAGATTGTGTCCAACGTGGAGCTGTACAGTTGAGATACACTCCTGCAGGGGAACAAGTGGCAGATATCCTCACCAAGGCCCTTGGAAAGTCAAAATTTGGTTACTTCAGGGGAAAGATGGGGATGGTAAAGAACCCCTTTCAGAAGTAGTTTGTTAGCAACACGAATGAAGAGGGAGAAAGGACCAATAACAACATAGATGCAGAAGGAGTTGCAGTGCAGATGCAGTCTTGGGAGAAAGGACCAACAACAACACAGATGCAGAGGAAGGTGCAGTGTAGATGCAGTGCTGGGAGAAAGGACCAAGAACAACACAGATGTAGAGGGAGTTGCCGTACAGATGCAACAGTGGTAGTGACAGAACCATTGGCAACAGTACAGGATGCAACAGTGCAGAGGATGTTGGGTAGGGAGGCCTAACATCAACACAGGTACTGATGCCGGATGATCAGAGTAATACTTAGTGAGGAGTATTGCTAGAGCACATTCCTCGCTAAGAGGGAGTGTTGATTTGGGGTAGCGTCGGATGTGCTCTGGCCATGAAATTTGGTGGAGAGGTTGGGGCACATGAGATCTCCAATACCTAGAAAGGGTTTGGGCAGATTTTAAATAGATCGAGATATTAAAATAATTAATATTTTTAATGGAGTCCCTAAGTCTAAACTTAGGGAAAATAAAATATTGATGTGTATTAATATGAATCTGTGTTAGAATGGTCCAAAAAGACATGGATCAAACCAGATCTAATCTTAGCTATTGATTAGGGACTTAATCTCGGTCGTTGAGATGTCAACAGAAAAAGTTAAGAGGAGGCTTGAGAGGCACTTGGAGAACACATTGAGGGAGACATTTCTGGAGTGGGGTTTGCTGAGAAATTGAACTAGTGGTCTGGAGAGCAATTAGGAGGCAGCAAGTACAGAACAGAGAGACGGGAGACTAACACAGAAGAGGCAGACGTAGAGCCAGAGGAAGGTATGCAGAGGCAGCAGAGACTGCGTAGAGCCAGAAGGGCCTGCGTCATCCACGCAACGGCTGGAGGAGTGACGCAGAAGCCCAGAGAGGCTGCGCAAAGCTTCAGTAGGCTGACGTAGAGGGTTTTAGGTTGACACAAAGCGTTTCAGGTTGTAGCAGAGGTTAGTAGGGCCTATGTTGGGTTTAGGAATGTGCTGAAAGTCTGTCTATCTATGGGTAAGCCAGTTTGGCACCATGTTGTACAAGAAAATTGCTGAATAATAAAATCCTCCCTCGCTGCACCGGTTTTCCCACATTGGGTTTTTCCGAGGACATTAGTCCAAAATAACTGTGTCAATGTGTGCATATTTTTCTTTCTGTATTACGATGTGATATCTGCAGCAGTATTTATGTTAATGTTTGTTGAAGTAATTTCATGAATAACTTATTATGAAATAAGTAGGAAAAGTAAATCAGTTGCTGCAGTGATAGAATTTTCACATGCGTTGATCCTCCTGGTACTAACTCTACCTCTTTGTTATGTATTCATTGCCCCTCAACTGCAACTCTGATCCTTCACACAATTTCCTTAGCAAACCCTGCCCCAGAAAATCGAGTTCTTGATCTCTCTCAGTGTGTTCTCCAACTAACCCCCGAGCCTCCTCTTATACTTTTCTCGTTGGTCCACCAATGACTGAGATTAAATCTCTAATCAACGACTAAGATTAGATTTGGCTTGATCCATGACTTTTGGACCTTTCTGACCCAGTTTTTATATTAATACCCATTAATATTTTATTTTTCCTAAGTTTAGACTTAGGAACTCCATTAAAAATATTAATTATTTTAATATCTCCCAAACCGGTTAGAACCTGCCCAAACCATTTCTGGGTCTTGGAGATCTCATGTGCTTTAGCCTCTCCTCCAAATTTTATGGCTGGAGCACATCCGATGCTACCCCAAATCAACAATATTTGGAGGTCGAATCTATCATCTTCTAGCCAAGCTTTCTTGTTGGGTTTGTGATTGCTATCTTGGGGTCGAATTGCTGAGTACGTGCTTATCTTTAGAGGTGGGTCGTGTTATCCTATTGGCTGGGATGAAATCTCTTGTGAGATTATGTGACTATTTTTGAAGGCCGAATTAATTAGTCCTATTGTTGGAGTGAGATCCCAGGTTCATAATTGATTTTAATATTGTAAAAGCTTCCAATCGATTTATTGAAAGTCATGATTTTCCCTTGAAGCATTCTTTACTTTTCTAGGCAAGTGTTTACATCAACAAGTAGGTCATGTGTACTTTGTTAAGGGCGGATTGGTCATCATAGTTGTTGATACCAAGCCCTAGTTGTTGTCTTGTATTAGAGTTGATTGTAATGGCCATGATCCCTGGTACAAGAGCCCTAAGATTGTTGTATTAAAGATTTGTAATATAACAAGTGTTGGGTTGAAATTTTTTTCTTGTGTACTAGTTGATTCATCGTTGTGTATTTTCTACTATGCAAAGTAGAAGTGTTGTGGCATTTGAGTGTGTTTGTGATCATGATTTTAGACTCAAACTAGATTCTTGAGTGCCGTGGAAAAATCAACAAGATTTCTCCTCCTAAAATCTCTCCTAGTTTCTTCATCCAACTAGCCTAACCCTGTCCACTAACTTTGAGGAGTTTTGATATCTTTACCCTTTAGTGGAAATGTTGGCTTAGTAGGAATCCTGGTCTAAGGGACAACATCCTGGAAGTCCCGTGACTTACTGACTGCATCTTGCAAAAAAGTGGGCCTTTAAGACCTCACCAACCCCTGTAGAGGCTCAACCAATTTCTTAGTAAACAACATGATTCGTTTAGCATCTAATAGATTTAGTACCATCACAAACAACCTCAAGAAGTCTGATATATAATTCTTTGGATTGCCTGTCTGTTTAAGTTGTGTCAATTCCCGAAAATATATCTCGGGATCCTTTCGATCACATTGCTCTATCACTTTTTGTGTGAACTCCTCATATGAGGTCACGTTTGTGTTGAAAATTAGAAATGCCCTCATTTTCAACATATAACATTACCATTTATAAAGCATATTCCTGCACTTTCTACCATATTCATATCCATTTCCCGTAACTCATGCCTAAAAGCATCATTTTCATATCACAGTTAAATATCATAGTTTTATTGTGTTTTTAATGCCTTAAGGATGATTTTACCATGATTTACTAATGATAGTTTCGCAAAGTTTATTTGTCGCAGAGTTCCATCACCGAAATTCTTCACAAGATAGTTAAACTAGTTACTGTAGAGTTAAGTATGGAATGAGATTGATGTAGGTGAAAATATTAAGTTTGTGATCAAATGGTGAAGAATCTTGAAATTCTGACAGGCGGGTTTTGTTCAGAGCACCCTCATTCAGGTAACCCAAAAACAGTTTGGCAAAATTTGACATTATGAGGAAGTTACGGTTAGGGGAATATTCCAACACTTCTTAAGTACAAAATGGACGTGGACGGCCTGAATGGGTCAATTCAGGTTCGGTTGTGCATGCCTTTTACTGAATTACCTTGTGCTAAACAAGGAAGTGGTTCCTCCATCCCTGCATTGGTTAGAATGAGCCCAATCATGATCCATTTGAAGACTGTCCAGAAGATCTCATACGACTTGTTTTAGCCTTGCTGTTGTATTTGATTATTTATTTATTTATTTTTGTCTGAGTTCATTGGGTGTGAATTGTTTCCATCGGCTGCACCTTGTCAAAGCCAATTCTCTCTACATGTATTGGTGTGGTGGTAGAATAGGAGGGCAACAATAGGAGCAACAACAGTAGAAGAACTGGGATGTAATTCTATTTACGTTGGAAGCTTTGATGTATTTGCTCTGAACCATTAATACATAAGTTTGATTCTGCATTTAGATTATGTAAGTGCTAATGTGTTTTGATCTTTATAGTGGTCTTGAATTCATTTAGATTTGCTCCAGGAGTGGAAAGGATCTACCACCTCTGGAAACAAGTCTTATAATTAGTGTAGACCTTAGAATTACATTTGTTTAATTGATTTAATTGGTTTGCAATGTGAATATTGAATGAAAGTCGTCGTTCAATTTTCCAAATTATTTGATTCTGTAATTAATCTATATTATGGTGTTGTGGATCTGAATTGGTAAAAGCCAACCTTGGAAAGAACTCAAGTGTATACCCTGCATACTTCTAATTCTACAATGTTATGTTCGATCAAGATTAATTCAGTCTCGCATTCCTTTGGTTACATATATCTTCCAATGAGAAAAAGGTTGAATTAGATTCGAGGTTTGGTGTGTATCAGCATGAGATTTTCCGAGTTTACTGCAGTGTTAATTTCAGATCTAATTTTCTGAGTGTTAATCCCATATCTGATTATTTTTGAGCTTTATCATAGTGTTAACTCTAGCAGATTTCATTTCCAGCATTAGTTAATTCTTATTACAGCATTAGTTTAAGATTTGATTCTTTGAGTTTAGTTAAAATAGTCTTTACATTGAATTTCTGTAGTGTAGAAATGAATTTGAATATCAAGACAAAGCAGTAGATATGTGTGACCCGGCAGTAGTAGAAGTTTGATCTAGTTTTCATTTAATTCTGAATTTCGATTATGAGTTTCATGATTTTGAGTTTCCTTTCGAGTGATTTATTTCATCTAGATTAGGGGTTTCAAATTGAAGGTTTTCGTAGATTAGTTGTAATGAGTTTCTTTAGATGAATAGGATCTTTTAGTAGTTCCCCTTTTGTTTACAAGGATAGGATTGCTTTTTAGATAGGTGTTATTTTCTCTTTTATTTACATTCCTTAGTTTGTGCAATTATTTCTCTTTTATTTACATTCTGATCAATAGGATTGATATCATAGTTCAGTTTAAAACAATGGTTAGATTATTTGAATGATGATTGATATTCTTTTGCAATAGAAATCCATGTTGCTTGAGCGTGTTATTTTGTTAATTGATTAATTTTAAACTGGAACCGCATTTTGTACTTAAACAACAAGTTGATTTCTTCCTCTAGTTTAGGCTAGATGCTTTGACCCTGCGTTCCCTGTGCTTGTGCCTCGAAGCTTATGAGCCTCGGATTGGTAATTTAATGTTGGAAACTATAACACACCTAATTTCACTAACACTTCACATGCACCAAGGTAGATAACCTGTGGTATCACTAGTCATGTGCTTCTCCTTCTAGGTATAGAGTGGCTAATTTAATAACATCTGTCTTTGTCATTTGGTTTAACTTGAAATATGTGTCAAGCTTCTGGACCCATGCTCTTGCTCTACGTCTGGTAGAGCCATCAAAATTTGGGAGAATCAACTTCCCAATAGTGTGTTGCAGCTCTGTGCTCTGTGGGTGCTCCACTAGAACCCTTGTTTTTGTTGCCACACTTTAGATGACAAAAATATTTGAAAGTTATTGCAGCTTGGAAATCATCCCCCATTGACTGATATTCTTGAAAATAGTCTCTGGCATATCATCTTCATCTACCGACCCCATTGTACTAGTAGGTAGAAATTTGGGCATAGTAGATCAAGGTAGCCCACTGTAAATATGAGGATGAATTTGGGATTCGTTATAGCAATATTCTTGGATGTTCCTACCCCTTCACCAACATTTGAATCTTAATTGCTACCTCTGTTGGGATTTTTCTACCTCATTTCTTCTACTATCTCCCTTTGACCTCTTGTCAAACCATTTAGAGCCTCAAGGAGACTCCGGAAGTCTGCCTCCCCTCTATCTTGTTCCCCCATGTGTTTGGCATTAATATCTTCTTCTCTAAGCCTGGGAGATTCTGGTTCCGGTTCAATCTGCAATTCTCTTTCCTTGCTCTTATATCTCTGTAATGTCCCTTCCTAAATTATTTTGGAACAAGGTTAATTTCTACATTTTGGGGCCAATTTTGGAGGAGATGGGGCCCATTCAATTTTATTAGGAAACTTAGGAGTTAGAAGTAAGTTATTTTGGTTTTATTAGTAGCATGTGGGGGCTACCCACACAAGTAAAATATGCACTCCCTAAGCCAATAGCCCGAATTGCATGAGAGGGAAAATCGATGGCTTAGTGAGGGACCCACGAAGGAGGGAAAATGGAGGGAAAAGGCTCCATGAAATCTATAAAAGGAAGGCAACACTCTTCATTTCATCATCTTTGACATATCGAATTTCTCTTTGATTGCTCGAGCTGCTTAGCCGAGTCACTTGTTGTTTAGCAAGATTTCTTTAAGCGGAGAGCTCACCTTTTCTTCGGGGGACTTCAAGTGCCACCCTGGAGAGGTTCATCTACATTCTTTCGGAGGAGATTTTCATTGTGGTTTCCAGCAGTTGCATCCAGTGTCTTCAAGTGGTGCGTATTTTTGGAGGACACAATGAGGAGAGGCTGAGTTGTGATTTAGACATCTTTCAGAGGAGCTTTGGCCAGGAGAAATTTCGGAAGAGAAGCTCTAGTGATCTTCTGCCATTTGGGTTAGTTTTGGGGCTGGAGGAGAGAGCTATCATTCAATGGAGATTTTGCACTTCCTGGGCCAACGCAAAAGGCAGAGTTTGGGTACACGTGGGAGGTGGAGACTCAGTCATTGAGGTTGATCCTTGTCGGGAGAGATAAGGGAAGCATTAGTGGAAGTGATTGCTACCTTTCCGGAGTATTTGAGGAGGATTTTGCTGGTGTATTGGCAGGCAGTGTGCTTTAGCAGTTTTGGAGGGCGTAGGGCCTTTTGGGGGTCGATTTTGGAAGGTCAAAATCAGGGCAAACCATTTTTGGGTTTTCCATTAGGAGCCTAGATATAAATTTGCAGAATTTTTTGAGCACCCGAGGTGGGGTTTTCAGCCATATCTTTGCAGCAAACAGTGCATAATTGCTGGGGAATTTGCACCATTTGTGGGTTCAACTTTGGCTTGGAGATAGGCCAAACCCTTTCTGGGTTTTGCTGGGTTTTTGGTGGAGAGCTCAATATTAATTTGGCGGAATTTTCTGAGCACTTTTGGAGGTTCAAACAGGGTTTCTTCCAGCCAACAGTTGTAAAATTTCTAGGGCCAGCGCAAAACATTGAGGAAAAGTCTTTCCTTTGCATCCAGGCAACATTATTCTCACCAGGGATTGTCTAGGTTGCTTTGGCAAGCCAGGGGCATACATTGCACACATTGTACTCTCCTTTGATAATAAAATGGCTCAGTTTGGTGCAGTTTTGGTGCAATTTTATGGGTGTTTAATTGTTGTCTGAATTTTTCTGTATCGTATGTGTATTTTGCTTGTTTATCACTGTTATTTCCTTTTTGTAACATTACAATCTCTGCCTTCTATTTGTCACATTTTGTTTGTCTTCCGGGGTCATACGCACTGAGATTCACAGCTGGCCAAGATAATGCTCTGATACCTCTGTAATTTACCAAAGCTAGAAACTTAGAAAGTGCCAATGCAAACCAATTTTTTTTCCTTTGAGAACTTCTGACAAACAGTGAATGAAAAAACATTTTTTCAAACACTTGGCAAGCAAAGTAATGAACACCTTCAACTAGAGAACATGAGAGGCCAATTAGAGACTTTATTAGCTGGATAGGAGAATTTTTACAATGTAGAACCCAGGATCCAACTCTGGCAAATGATTGGACTAACTTGGCCTTCTGAAATGTAAATATAAATATTCAGAAATGCACTTGGCCTCTAGAGGGAAACTTGATCTGGCACATGAAAATAATTCGATTCTTTCTATGAACGATCACAAACTCAGCAATGGCTAACGATTTGGTCTTCTTAAAATATTTGGTCCAATCCTCAGGATAAGAAACATGGCATTGATTTGGCCTCCTGTAATCACAAGCAGACTCAGTTCTGAAGACAATGAAATGAAACTTGGTCTCCTCAGAGATGATTCGGCCTTTGAATGGATCAAGCAGATTGGTTCCTCCTGCAATATCAAACTCGGCCTCTAAGGAAGGTAATATGGTCTCTGCAATTTAACCACTTAGAAGAATGAACTCAGCCTTTTCGACGAATTATCTCCTTCAGCAATACAAGTGCAGCCTCCTCTGGAAATAAACACGAGCTTAGCAAATTGAACAGAGAATAATGTTTGGCCTCCTTCAGAAATTCAGCCCTCCCAGATAATCAGGTCTGTAGCAGAGAAACTCACCCAGCAATTGGCATATTTGGCCTCCAGATATATAAGGGTAATGCAGGCCTATAAGTGATGAATTTGGCCTCCTTAACTCAGCTTCTTCAGATGAATACCTGAGCCACTGACAAATGAATTCGGCCCTCCCAGAGATACAATCTCATTCACTAAATGATAAATGAAATCTTCACAATCTGCCCTCTTAGATAATAAGCTTGATCTCTGAAATTGGCAATCGAACTTGGCCTGCTAAGTAAGGTGGTTTTCAGCCTCCCAAATAAATGATCTTGGAGTCGTCTAACGAGGCGGAGGAATTGCCCGGACGACCAAAAGTGGTGAGAATCCGGGTAAAAAATTTTCAAAAAATCTTAGAGGCAGTGTTTGAATCATGTTTTTGATGGTGGAAATGGATTCAGCACCATCAAAAACGTCTGGGACATCTAAAATTTTGAAGTTTAACAACTATAACTTGGATTTACAAAAATCCTTGCTGGATTTTCTCTAAATATCACTGGAATTTCCATAAATTTCAGGGCAACTCCTCCGCCTCATTAGACTATGCGAATGATCTTGGCCTGCTCTGAGAAATGGATATCGACCTCCAGCAGTAGGTGAAATCCAGCCTCCAATGGCAGCTTGAATTCGGCCCTCAGAATAGGCAAACTCGGCCTGCCACGGAGATAGATTTTGGCTTCCACAAATAATAGTTTCAGTCCCCTGAAATGATACCAGATAAACACCAATTCTTCCAACAAGGATGAAGAAGAATTTGGCCTCCCACTAGTGATAAATTTGGCCCTCCTGCAAAAACAATTTGGCCCTCAATGATCACCTGCAAAACAGCTCAGCCTCCAAATATTAGCAATTTGATCTCTTACAATAAGGATAAATGGAAATTTGTATGATTTCCCACAGACCCCAACAGGGATGGCAATAAAGTCCACTGAAATTGGTTGATTACCAGCTAGGGTGGCAATGATGTCCACCGAAACTAGTATGAGAGTCTCACCTGAAACCCTTGAACTTGACTCCCTTGGGGCAAAATCCAATCATAAGAGAATAATCACAAATAGAATGATTTAGGAATGACCTTGTTTCCCTTTTTAAAAGACTTGCCAGATCTTCTTCAATCTTCTAGAACTCTCATTTTTTTAATATTTTATTGATGAAGTCACTTATTTCCTCCAAGTGACATTTTTGCTCCTTTTTATTAATAATAATTTTGCGTCCTGTATTTATAATAATAAAATCAAGGTGAGTTGGGAAAAACTTCCTTAGTCTCCTTGACAATTTTCCCCTCTTGATAGCCTAAAGGAGACATTTAGGCAAGTGGGAATGATGACTCCATGCTCACGTGATCCGGGACATTACAGTTAAAATCAATTTTTTGCATTTTGGAAACAATTTTCGCATTTCCAACCTTAAATACAATGTTGAAATGTAAATTTCCATATTGTATTAGAGTCTTAAAACCTCATTTCCAAATATCATTTTAGGCTCATTCATACATTTTGCATTTAATATTACCTCTTAAGTGTAGTTTACAAATTTCTACATTCTGATATTGCATTTAAGTTTTTAACAAATAGTAATGATAGTGTCTAGTTTCCAGATTGTATATTGAACATTTGAACTTGCATTTCACATCTTATATTTGCTCAAACTTCATCTTTTCTTTGGAAATCTGAAAGTAATAATCATCATAACATCATATAAGTTCAGATTTGGCATGATTCTAAAAACATGACTTACATTTACCCTATACTAGATTTGTATCTAGTTTGTAAATTTGAAACATGCTTTGTTGAAACACTTGAACCAGATTTCAGACTAGATTATCTCAAGTCCTTGAACACTTCATTCACACTTCAATAACCTTGGACTTAGATTTGCCTTAGGGATACCTTCCTTGTGTTGGATAAGAACCAGCCTAAAAAGAAGGGAAGAGTTGTTGAGGTAACAGTGAGTAGCTTTTTTGAGTTGCACAAAGCTAGTACTTTAGTGCTTGGGACTTTACACTGTGTGCTAGAATTTGTTGTAAAAAGAAGTGATAGGTGTCACACTTGAGGAGGCTTGGGACAGAAGGGAACCAAAGGTAAGTCACTTTAAGGTAGTTCTAAAGGAAAGCACCTGTAGATTTGATGCCATGTGTAGAAAATTGTTGTTTGTTGACTATTCTGATCGAGCAAAAGCATATTGGCTTATGGATCCTTGCATAAATATGTTGGGAGCAGGGATCTATTCATATGTGAGCATTCAAATCCAAACTAGGTTAGTTCAGGCGCAGCAATGGATAGTTGTTCTAGAAAATCAGTTTAACTCTATGGAGAACAGCTACAGGGTGATTAGCAATTAGATGTTGCTTTGCAGGTTGCACAAGATACTAAACATCATGAAAATATTTTAGGGTAAGCAGGAGTTGGAAGTAGCAAAGCGTAGGCTTGACAATGTGAAGGAAGAAAGATTCCCACAACATAGTGTTGAGGAAGTTGAACACTAAAGGAGGAGGCGTACAAGAAGTTTCTTTTGTTTTGTCTTTTGCTGATTTAACCTCTTTTGAATCCCAGTTTGGTGGAAAGGTAGAAGGAAAAGTTTAGTGGATGAAAGCACTCACAATGATCGTAGAAGTTCCTCTTACAATAAAGCCAGGCATGTCCACAATACTGCTAACCATGACAATGCAATATGGCTGGTGGATCAAAGTAAGTTTTTTAGGGTATAGATGAGAGGAACTTGTGATGCATGCAAAAGACACCAGGATGAGGTCGTGGGCAACAGAATGGAGAATTTCCAGCATGTTGATTTACACTATCATCATATTTGGTTGTTGATTGAGAGAATAAAGATCTTGAGTTGCATCGTTACACAACTCTTTGTTAAGCTGTAAACTTCTTCTTCATTGCACTTGGTGGATATAAATTTGTGATCTTTTTGGCACAAACATTGCCTTTTGATACAACCATCAGGGGAGGGTGATAGAGTGAATATATTCCAATGGTCATATCATTATATATGTGAGGTGTTAGTCTTAGATAATAATTTGTCTTAGGTCATAATGTAATAAAGTCTTGTGTCAGATGATAATCGGTCAAGACACATTTATTAATTAGGCATTACTTGTGTCTTAAGTCATTTCCAGGTGGTTATAGGGGTGATTGTCTTCCTCTGTGAGAGCTGTATGATGTACATTTTTTTTTGATATTGAATAATTTCTCTCTCCCTCGCTCTCTTTCTTCAGTTCTATTACATTGTGAATGTGGAAACATTTACAAGTTTCTTGAGTCGAGGTGGTGTTTACAGCCCCTGAAAAATGTTTTCATTTTATTTTTACTTGGCATTGAACTAAGTGACATAAGAAGAAAAAGAAAAATCAATAAGAAACATTGAAATTCGAATATGCAATTTATGAAAAATAAGAGAAATTGTATCTATTAACCATGGATATTGAAAAAACTGTATATTTATAAAATAATATATGTTGTTTTCAGTTGTAAGACTTCTGTGATTGGTAAGATATTTATTTTGGATCCATTGCATGAGATATTTATATTGTTACCACAAAATCTAGCATGCTTTGGAGAGGGAAACCATACAAGACAAAGAGCTAGATTAGGTGCTAACAATGGGACAATGGCCCACTGCTACCACCACTGTTGATAATATTGGTGATATTCGAAAATATCGCGATATTTTCGACAAAACGATATATTGCTGAGAAAATATTGCGATATTTTTAAAATATCGGCAAATATCGGCAAAATATCACAATATTTTGAAAATATCAGCGAAATATCAGCTATGTTTAAAATTTTGAAAAAATTATTTTTTATGCTTGCCGATAAGATATTTTGTGGACCCTAGCCGATATTTTGCTGATATCGATATTATCAACACCAGTTACCACAGCCAAGTTCCCTTGCTCTTTATGGACTTTCACCGATGGGAGGAGTCCCAGTAAGATAATGATCATCTATAATAGATACTCCAGGGTTTTTAGGTGCAAGGTGATACAAAAAGACCTCTCTTTATGTGATAATATGATGCTTCTAAAGGTTCTTTGCTCCCTCTAAGAGACCTAGAAAGGACTCGTGCAAGATCTAGGGTTTTGTGCATTATTGTGGACAAAGGTACATCCGAGAGCAAGGCAAGGAGAAGAAAGGGATTCTTATGATTTACTTCACCAAGTACTAAGCTCATACAACCTTCAAAGAAGTCCCCAAGTTAAGGAAATATAAGCTAGGGTTTCCCTCCAAGTGCACACCTAGGGCAAGAGATTTTGTCAATGAAAACCAATTGGATGCTTGCCAAACTTTGAGTTCTTATAGATACGACTCTAAGCCTGGTGCCTATGCTCCTGGAATCCACCAATTCACTCTAATGCAATTCGCTCTATGCCCTAGCCTAGCCATCCTAGTTTAGGGGACCAAAATTTAGAAGAGGAAATTTATGGAGAAGATTTGAGTTTTATCACAAAATGCTTGGACCAATGCCTTGTCCTTTGGGCATATGGAGTCCTAGATGCTTTAGATTAGCCAAAATTGTTCTTAAGAAGGTCAAGTATTGAAGCCCTAGGTACCAAACCTCAACAATTACCCACCCAAGAATTATGGAGTTTGATGGAGAAAAACAATATTTTACCACTAGGAACATTGATCACATGTCATATCATGAGTAACATATGCAATTACCAACCAAATAGCTTTCAAAATTTAGCTTCACAAAATTAGAGCGCAATGTAGCATTAATCTACTTGCAACAATTCCATACATTAGATGTTATTTCAAAAGAAAAATTTCAACGAAAGTGCAAGATGACATGCAATATATCCATCCCCAATCAAGACATAGCTCCAAAAGAAGATCAAAATTCAACTCCAAATATCAAAATGCATCCAAGATAATCCATTAGACAATTCAAAAACAAGTGCGAATTTGCCAAAGAGGCCGAAATTCCCAAGTGATGATGATGATCAATACAAATGAAGTTATGTTCTATTTATATATGTCCTACTTGGTCGAATTATGCCTACTATACCCTTAACATTATAAAAAATGGGCAAGATACATCCCTTAGTCACAAGCTGACCAAGTAGCTTCACAAAATTATGAACTAGCCATCCAAATGCAAGCCGAAATGATGACGTCATGTTGGTGTAGGGCTGTTGGAGGGCCACTTTGAGTCCTCTTGGCACAAAAATGTGTGAGAGGGCTGCATAAATCTCGAACTAGGTGATGACCCCTAACTCTCCAATTAAATCATCATGTGGGGCCCCAATTTGTGTTTGGGGCACAAAATTGGTCTCATGGGACTCTTGATGATATTTTAGCTTGTAATGCTTCAATGTAAGGGCTTTGACAGTGGTGCTTGCCCTCCCATGTCTCAAAGGGTGAGACAAACCTCCTCTGGGCCTTGGATCAATTGTCACACTGTGTGGTAAATGCTAATCCAGATGGGGCACACTGGTCCAAGTGCATCATGTTGTGAATAATATGGGGCAATGAGTAGACTGTTGAGGGTGCTAGAGGTGTCCATGGTGTGAAATGATACTCTGCACATGATGGGAGTCCCATGCTCTCAACGCTTCACCTGGGGTGTCAGTATGATCCTATGGTGGACTTGGGCCCCGATTAAGTTGCCTAGCCCATGATGAAACCACTTGACAATTACATAAATGTCCAGTGTTGCATCCTCACCATCAGGTACAATAATTCATTAGTGCATCTAGTGAACTAAGCTTGTTAATCAAGGGCACATTGACACTTCATATGGAGCTTACCTTCCAAATTTGGGGCTTTTATCTCCAAGTAGTGTTACCTCCCTAGGTAGGAGTGGTTAATAAGAAACCCTATTAGGTGTTCCCAGCCCCCAAGGGGAAAGATAGGTTCCTCGTACATCCTTCAATTGACAGTTTTCATTTGAATGCTGATGAATGGAAGGGGACACTTGGGTCTCAAGGCCAAATGCCATGGGTTTAAGGATGACAATGATGAGGGATTTCCACAAATCGGGTATATAGATATAGGAGGGAGCTATCATGGATACATGAGTTACCCCAACCTTTGTTTTTCCACCCTTCTTTATTTTCCTTTTGCCTTTTCTTGATTTTTCTTTGTATTACTACTCGGGGCTCCAAGAAATGAGAGCATGTTGTGAATGATATAAAGTAGTTATTACCCCCTTAAGATGGGGTAGTTCATCTCCTATAAGGGGTTGGGACGTGCATGGGTTCCTTGATGATGTGGGCACCTATGTGGCCCAAGGAACTAGGGTGATGGCCATGATAAGGGGTACAACTCATGTTTGACTTTTGCCCACATGCTACATTAAATGTCCCAACTATCTTTTGCAGTTTATAATATTCTTTTCTTTTGTTTCTTGCTTGTGGCCATGATATGCTTTTAACTTTATTTTAGTTGCATCAACCTCTAGGGCAACATTTGCAGGCCCGACCTTGATACTTGGACAAGGGGAGTGGGTGTGCTAGTGCCTTTTGGACCCAGAAAACGAAAATGATGAAATAGGGCTTGTAATGTGTGGAGGGGAGTGAAGAATGTGGAACGGGAAAGGAGACCACGCTACCAAAATTAGGGTTTCTGAAGTAGTTCCCTTGCTAAAACCCAAGCTCAATAAGGGAGATCCCATGGAACTAGGATTGAGGATTAACCCCTCATTTAAGGTGAGGGAACAAAACTACAGTCAAAGTTTGTCCTTCCAAGTCACCCAATTATCCATGCCCAAAATGCCCAAGGAAAAACAAGCATAAGCACCCGATTGCACATTGAAAAACATACCTTTTGGGTTGAATTGCCCACCTTCTAACATATGCTCTCGACAAATGGGTGAGGGAACATATGATAGATGTAGGGAGCGAAGATCAAATGGAACAATATATTGGCTACATTGGTCGTTGTCAGGGGCTGCCGGCTGAAGAGATATCTAGGATAAAAATTCTCCTATATGGGGTCACCAACTTTTGGTGGGTAACATATATATTGACGCAGTGTTGAAAATATCGGTATTGCCAAAATATTGGTGAGGGTCCAGAAAACATCTTATCGGCAATATTAGCGAAAATATTGGCAAATATCGGCAAGCATAAAAAATGCATAATATATTTTTTTTAGTGAAATAAACACATTGGCACATAAATATGAAGAAAGCACTGATATATATGATGTCAAATAAAAATGATACATCAAAGGCCAAATCCTACTGATCCCTGATAATTGTCCATTCAAGGACTCAAATGTGGAGAACCAATACAAAATAACATCACATATATAAAAGTATCTCATCATCATGAGTTATATGTAGCAAAACAAATAAAACTAGCAGCTATCTATCTGAAATCACTACCCTCTCCTCCTTTTACAGGAAAACATGATGGCCTGTTTGCCAGGCCTACTCTTAGTAGTAGAAGGCCCTGGCCCTGCCTTTGCACCTAATGTCAAATAATGAGTGCTAGGTTTGGAGCTGTGCTCTCCTATATCTATAGCAGATGGTGTTGATGCCGATGCTCCCACAATGTCTCCCTCCTCCTCCTCCTCTTGCTCCTCTGAGTGTTGTTGCTCCTCCTCCTCCTCCTCCTCTTGCTGCCCCTGTTCTAATGGATCATCTAGCTCTAACCATGAAGGTGACTCCTCCAAGATGGGCTCCTCAGACTCCACCCTCCACTGAGATAATACATCAATATTGTATAAGGAAATGGCATTTGGATCCATTGGTGCTTCTATTTGCCTCACTCGAAGTCGGATGTTGTAATGCACATACACTAAATCATTGAGGCGTGCGAACTCCAACCCGTAAGAGTGTTAAAAAACTAATGAGCCATAACTCTTGACTCTTGACACTTGAAGGTCATAAAGTAAAAATTAAAAATTAAAAATTACAATAAGTGTAATTTCTCAATTGAAGGTTGGAGCTCAAAGTTATACCTATTGTGCTTTTTTGCGTGTATTTTCTCAAATACGCTCCAATTGCGCTCACACCTTGAAGAGCTACATGTTTGACTCAAGATTCTTATGGCCAATTTCTGCAAATTTGGCGCCCTTGTACCATAGCTTCGCCACCAAATATCTACAACAAAATAAAGAAATAAAGAATTCAAAAACTTAAAACATAATTAAACTTTCAAATAAAAGTTATATAATTGAATTTAAAAAAAATAGAATTATAAGTAAGGAAATTCTAAATCGAAACTTCTAATTTCTAATGAGTGATGACTTGTCACTTACGTGGCATGAAGAGTGTCATTTCCCTAATAGCATCATCAAAGCCAAATAGGCCAACACAATCCCGATAAAACTATATCTCGCGATTGATTTTGCTACAAAGCTCAGGATCAGGTACCATCATATGAATACAGGAATGGAGCCCTTCCATCACATTGCCATCAAAATCAAAGCCGCATTTGTATGAAAATGCGAGGTTGAGGAAGAGTGCTGCTGCATGAATGGGTCGATGAAGCATCCCTGTCCATCGACTATCAATCACATCCCATAACATGATATGCCTGTCAAGGCCAGCAGAACCCTTGTCTGCATAATAAGAATGAATGGCCTCCTTGGCCCTATCCATGGCCTCATACAAATAAGCCATTGCAAGTTTCTCCCCTTCTACCAATCTGAGAACCTTTACTATAGGTTCACTAACTGAGCGTGCTTCTTCTACTCCACGCCAAAACATCTCAGAGTACACCATTTTTGCAATGGATTTCCCGTCCTGTCTCCTGATGTATCTACAATTACACCAGTCATCAGACACAAACATTTTCTTCAACTCGAACTGACATCAAAGCAAAAACTGAAGAGTAATAAAGTTTGTGGCAAAACGTGTGACCGCAGGGCGCCGCAACTCCTTGTTTCTAGTGAACTTCCTCATGAGACTAAGAACAAAAGCATGGTTATAAATAAAATTGGGGACGCTCCTAGCCATATCAACCGCCTCCTTGATGAAGGAGAGTTTCCCCATATCCTCAAGCAGCAAATCGAGACAATGTGCTGCACACAGAGTCTAGAACAATGTGCGATGCCTCTCCATAAGCATCTTGCCGGCAGACAGATAATTAGTTACATTGTCTGTTATGACTTGCACCACATTCTACACACCAATCTCCCGAATGAACCCATCTAACAACTCACATATCGTTGCTGCATATTTGATATGTTCTTATGCATCCACAGATTTAATAAACATGGTACCTTTAGGACAATGTACCAAGAAATTTAGAAGGGTCCTACCCTTCCTATCTATCCAACCATCAGACATCACTGTGCATCCAATAACTTCCCATGTTTTTTTCAACTCCGCCAATCTAGAGTTGATGTCATGCTTTTCTGGATGAAGAATTGGCCCCCGCAATTCCTCATATTTAGCATTTTTGTACTTTGGGCCCACAATAGCAATATCATCACACATTGACTGCCAGATTGGATTGGTTTTGGTGATGCTGAGAGGTAAGTCGCGCCAGAAAAGACACCTCCCCATGACTCTATCTGCTTCTTGCTTCTTTTTTCTAACAGGTGATTTTATGCCAGGTTGTGATCCATGTTTTGTTCGTGGAACAAAAAATGATGACCTCGCACTAGCAGTAGCAGGTGATGCTGTGGAGCTCCTCCCACAGCCCTCAGCATCAAAATCAGGAGAAGATATCTAAAAGATCTATCTGCACGTTCAACCTTGTTTCTTTCTGTCTCTTCCTTCTTTCTGTCTGTTTCATCAATTGCCTCAAGATCTTTTTGTACAAGCTCCAGACTAGAAACTATACAAATCCCAACATCATGTCTAGTGAGTCTAGCCAGATGATATTTCAATCGTGTAACCCCTCCTGTCATCCTGGTCCTACACAATTTGCATGTAAGATATGCCTGATTTGTCCCACCATCAGGCTCCCCATACTCCCAAAATGGGTCCAAGGCTTTTGGCATATTTGAATTTTGTAGTGAGCTAACTCAAACCTAGGGCACCAAAAAAAATTTGGAATTAATAAGTAATAACCACCTCATTGTACAAAATATTTTTTTTGCTACATTATTTGCAATGTGAATTCAATGAAAAACCATAAATGACAATAAGAGGGTGCATTTGAAAGTTAAAAATAAAAAATGGAGTTTTCTGTCCAAATATGGAGAAAACCCTTGCATTTGCTCATGGGCATAAAATCATAGCAAATGGAAAAAAAAAAAACAGCAAAATGTTTGTAGGCAAATAGGCAAGCAAGAATAATCCTAAAACTATCAAAAAATTCATTAACATAGGGGTTTATTTGAACATACCTGTTAATGGAAGAAATGAAATTGTCTTACTATTCTTCAATCTTGGATCAACAAAATCTTCATTGTTGGTGGTGATAGTGGCTATTCAACATTCAAATCCTCCTTGGCAGCAAGCACATAGCTCTCCCCTTCCTTCTCCAGCAATCATAAATGAAAATGAATGAAAAAAAAGAGCAAAATTGGCCTTTTCTAGCTGGGGCGACAATATTTCACCGTGCTCGGGTGATATTTTCAATCATAGCGCGATATTTTCCCGAGATATCACCGATACTTCTGAAATATCGTGATATTTTCGAGAAGACAAAATATCGCGATATTTCCTTGGTGATATCTCGTCTCCCCAAAAATATTGCGATATTTGAAAATATCGGCGATATCTCAACAATATTGTTAACACTGTATTGACGTTTTCTAGTGTGTTCCATCGTCAAGATCAAGAATAGTGTTGTTTTCCTTTTCCAAAATTTTAAAAGGTAATATTGCCAATTCTGATACATGTTTAGAAAAGAGTAACCATTTCCTCATTTCAGGTGAAACATTAGTTAATTTCGTTTTGCATAGGATAATCTTAGCTCTAACAAGCCTTTTAGCAATTCAAATTTCAGTCATTAAAAAAAAAGTTCTGTTTTATCAGTCAATATATGTTGATTTAGATACACGATTTTTTGTTAGCTCTAGGATTTGGATTTTACAGAGCAGAACCGTCTGCTGTTACTTTAGTATGCATATTTGTATAATTTGTTTCTTTTATACATTGCTAATAGCACACTTGGTATGTGTTTTTGTTTGCTTGCCTTTTTTGAGAATTTTTCTGATCGATTTGTTTTGGACCACATGCAAGATAGTGGACAAATATTTATTTCCCGCGAGTGTTTACTTTCCATGGGAGCGTGCTATGATGGCAGATTCCAGTTGCTGGTATGGAAAATATTAACATGCTTGAAATAAACTTTTATTTCATTGGGATGTCATGTTTGTGGGATTGAAGTAGATTTTTCCGCATTCAGCAGTTGCATAGAGACTTACATAGCCAGAATTTCAACAATGGGAAGTCAATGATAATCTTTTTTAATCTACCAACAAACATTTCTATTACCATACTACACCTTATACACTAACACTATTAACTCGTACTTTTCTATTTTGAAAATACATCATATTTATACATGTTAATACAAACAGCAAGTCAAAATAGTGTAAGTGTATATACAATGGAACTTATATACTCTTCCTCAAAACTTGTAATGTAGAATTAAAATCAAAGTAAGCTGTAGTCTATTGACTATTGCATCTAAGTCTTTGGCATCTTTTTTTAGCAAGGTCCCTTTGGTCAACAACTAGTGATGTTCCTTGTCTTGCCAGATGGTTTAGAAACTAGACAAAGAATTGTCTTCATGATCGAAAACATACTTTAAACAAATCTTCTGGAGGGTAAATGGAGAAAAGATTCTTAGGCATTGTCAAATCCTGTTGAAAGTGAAGCAAACCAACTCTGATCACCAAATAGAGCCACCCACCAGTGAATCCTTCCTCGGAGAACTGAATACTGTTCTTGGACATACTTCCAACCTTGCTTTGTGAATTGACAATTCCAGGAGATATGGTTCACTGTCTTTGAATGTTAGAAAACAAGGTAGAGACCTTTGGAAAGCCCATGCTTTTGCAACTTGACCTTGAAGGGGATGTGTTCATAATTAGATGCCATGCAAAAGCCGACAGCTTATAGGATAGATGATAGACTAAACATTCAAGTTGGCAAACCCATATATGGTCTAAATCAGCTGAAACCCAACTCACATTGAAAACAAGTGCTAGTGGATGCTGCTGATGCAAAATGGAGTATATCCTCCTGGAATCATACTGCTGCATAAGATGACCAAAGGTCCACCCCTAATCTCTCCAAAACAGTCTTGGAATTGCAATATACATTTTGAAGACATCTTCTTGAGAGATAAGCCCAACAAACTCCATGATAGACAGCCTGTCCAAGGGGAGCAAACCACAATCACATGCCATGTAATGTCCCCATTTATATTTTCCTCCATAGTACAACCGAGGTGGATTTCCAGGGCAGGGGGTGGCTAGGTCAATGGAGCAGGTTTATGTCATTAGGGGTTCCGATGGAGTTTTGAGTTTTTATGGGATCTGATGGCATTCGCTTGGCATATTTCATCATCCGCACAATTTTCCTTTCGTTTTGTCGCATTCTGACAACTTTCAAGAATTAGCATTATTATGGAGCCTAACTTAATTAATTATGCTTGAGGTGGCATTCCAAGGAGATTAATTAATGGAACACCTTAGTGTAATAGTTCATTGGAACCAGAACGAAGCGAAAGAGAGTATGGTGGGTGATTTGCCATTTTCCTTAATTAAAAATGACTTGAATTAGTCATTTAATTAAGGAAAAACAATTAATTATAGGAAATGGGCCAAAAGTGACTTAAGTAAAATAAAATAAAATTAAAAGGTCACTTAAGATAAAGTCAATGGAGGAGCTTCTAGAATAATAATAAAATAAGATGTTTCTAAAGGCTTGGAGGTCTATCCATCAGATCTATAAAAGAGGAGGCGGTCATTTAGGGACATCTTGGATTTGATATTATTTCTTGTATGAGAGGCTGAGAATCCGGTTCTCTACTCCATTGGTAGCCCTAGGACGGAAACCCTCGAGTGATTTAGAGAGATTGGGCGAGCACCCATCTCCCCTTGGTGGATTCATTCAGAATTCACAGGAGCTCTTATTGTTTGCAGTTTCATTATGAGAGGCCAGATCCAGTGCTACAAAAGACACCTTTTGAGGCTAGATCTAGTTTGCAATAGTTGTTTGAGTTTCTCAACCATTTCTAGCTATTTCATATTGTTGTGTACTCTTATTTTTGGTTAATATAATAAATCTGAAATTTCTTTCTACTAATCATCGTTATATGCATGTTCTATGTTGTTAAATTTTACATGGCAATCTTTTGTTTATGAGTAGAAATTTTATGTGAAGGGTTTGTACCAATTTTTATTTTTATTTTTTATTTTTTTTATTTGGGACATTACAGTGGTATCAGAGCTTCGAACTTGGCTCAGCTTGCGGATTTTTCCAGTTTCCAGCTGCAACAATTATTGTCAGAGGGTTTTTCAAAGACGTAGTTTCTGCAGCAAAATAAGAGCTTATTCAAAGAGCTCAACAAATTTTCTCATTAACCATTCGTCAAAATTTCTGAGAAATTGTTGGATGCATTCAATAAAATCGCCCAAGTTACAAGTGAGCCGAACATGTGATTTTTGCATTGCCATCACATTATTATATGTAAAGGCCAAAATTATTAAAAAGAGGACCGAGGGAAATTTTATCAAGTTTGGACGTTGAATATTCAATCTACTTCGTAGAGGTTATAGGGGGCAAATTTTAAAGAGGGCTGACTTGTTATAGAGGGCTCGTGGGCACTCAATAAAATTTATTTGACAAAGGTGGGTATTCAATGATATATCTTTGAAGGAAGACGTAAAAGTTTTTCTGGGTAGAAACCCTATACAAGATCGAACGTCAGATGTCATAGCTAGATCAAACCTTGAGAGACGTCGCTTTGAGTAAGGGATCGTGGTGGACCAAATTCATAGTTGCCATTTCAAAGTCATTGCTGTGCTATAAAGATCTAGTGATTCAGTTTGATGTGCACTAGCTTGCAGAGACCATTTGATGATTGGCGCAACAGTTATTATTGTGGAGTTCGAATAGTCTAGAGGCCAAAGACAAACTTTCTAGTCACTGAGTTGTAGCATTTTATGTAGAAAGAAATTGCCAGAAACGAGCTAGATTGCCAAGCAAATAACTGTATAGAACTATCGAGTGATTGTTGTGGAATGCCACAAATTCTTCAAAACTCCACCAACGGAAAGATCGAGCAAGAGAAAGGAAAAATCGTGGTCACTGCTTGAAGAGCTACATAAATAAAGGAGGGTTGATGTCCAATTTTCAGGAAGTTGTTAAGTTGTGAAGTCCGTATATTAATTCTTGTAGGAACTGGCCCATTACTTTGCTGAACAAGCTTGCACTTTAAAAGGGCCTGCGTGTAGCTGGGTAAAGGAGCAAGAATCGTTGGCCGTATTTCCTTGAAGAAGTCGTTCCGCCAACATTTATGGGCTGAATCTATTATCCTTTTTGGGGAGGATGATTTGCCTAATTCAGAAGATAAGTCTCCTTGAGTTTGCTGGACGTAATTTCTCTCTTAACAGGCTGAAAGACTCGCCTGAGGTGTAAGTCGAGCAGTCTATTTAATTCAAGGAGGAGACACCAGTTCTAATTTCAGAATCGATTTTGCTCTGAGATCTGAAGGATACAGGGCAGCGTAACATTTCTCTTTAACTGTTCTCATTAGGACAAGTTGCAGGGGTATAGGAGAGCGAATACTCTAGATGAAGGCCACATTTCTTCTTTAAGAGAACAAGAGTTTCAAAGTATCATTTCTCTGAGGAGTCCAAGTATACACAGGGAAAGAGGCCTAATTATTTTGCGGTGGTCGAATTTGTTGCCTCACAGAGGGGGACCGATTACTTTGTGTGACTAATAATACATTTCAGATTTGATGTCTCCATGGGCCGCATAATTGCTCTCGCAGACTTGTCCATTCAAAGGTAGATTGACCCATAGTTGCAGGAAGTGTCCCCCCCCCCAACGGTTCTAAGGCCCGAAGCGCGTCCCGTGCGGATTTGTCCTCGAAAGCGCACTTCAAAGTTCGGAAGCGTGCTTCTGCCTGTTTTGGACACTTCCTAGATGCTTCTGCCTATTTTGGACGCTTCCTGGACGCTTCCGCCTGTTTTGGACACTTAGTAGATATATTCACAATTTACTACTTTTGTCATAGATTACTCATTAGACTTGTAGGCTTGTGAATTTGAATTTTGAACCTTTTTTGTCTTGGCAGTGACCAAGTGACATATTTTGTAAACATTATTATTTGAATTTTGGACATGACAAATGTTGACAGTTGCTCACTTGCTAGATAAATCATAATATGCTCTATGTTTTATGTTTTATAATATGCTTAAATGTTTTATGTTTTATAATATGCTTAAAAATTTGATGTATGTTTGTAATTGCTAGAATATAGAATGGTTGATGTACATACTAGTAACTACAATGGAATCATGGATGCCATATCTATCTTGATTTATGCAAAAATATGCATGTTTTCATGTCTTCTACAACTAATTTGGTATTTGGGATGTTTGTTTTGAGTATAAATGCAAAAATATATATATATATATATATATATATATATATATATTATATATATATATATATATATATATATTATATATATATATAGCAGATGCTTTCGCATCCCTGCTTCCAAAAAACGTCCACGCTTCCAAAAAAAGTCCCCACTTTGTGCAACATTGGATTGACATGTTCATAAGGGAGGGCTAAATAATTGAAGTTCCAGGCAACATTCTTTGAATGGGACACGATTTCTTTGATTCCAGTATGGTTGAACGATGATTTGAGCGTAGAACAAATTCTGGGCATCTCATTGGACAAGGAAAGATTGTCTTGCACCAGTTGAGTCAACGCACCAGTCCTAGGTTCATATTCCTCCATTTTTGTTAAATTCTTTTCTCCAATTGTTCTCAAACTGTTCAAAGAAATGTTTACTATCTGGAGATAATTTTTCAATTAATTACAACAAAGTATAAACTGAACTTGGAGGGTTTGTGAAGTCAGAGATATTTGATCATCACTGTTATAATCAAGACCAGTTAAAATTTCCTTGGGTAGCTCAAGGTTAAACAATTGGATAATTGTCACAGAATTGTTCTGAGTCAGGTTAAAGTGTTAGTTCACTGTTGGAATACCAGGGTTTGTCAGTGTTAAGTCAGTTGGTCATATGTTTTGATTCAAGTATAGGGGTCGTATGTTTGAGTTGTGAGTTGCAAGTGCCAACTATATGTTGTTGTCTATGAGTTGAGTGCAGTTGTTATGTCGCTGTGGCTTTTTGTCATAACCATTGTATCACTGGGCATGTATTAGTTATTATGCATGAAGAGTTATCAGTCCTACTTATATGAGTCAGAGTCTTGAGCTGCCATCATTGCATATTGTAAGTTGGGAGAATGTCAGTCAAAATAGCTTGATATACTTATCACATTGAGCCAAAACATGGATGAAACCTTAATAAACTCCTATAATAGGCCCTGCAGCAACAAACAGTAGACCCTTCTCAAAGGTTGTCTGTGCCATTCTTTAGAGAGAACATCCAAAGAATGTGCAGAAGGGGTAGGAAATAGGACGCAAGATTTTTGCTCTTGGGACAAATTTGAAGCACATGAGGGTCACATGGAAAGTTCTCTTCAAACTTGATGAACTAGATGCCCTCCTTTCCAAAGTGAGTTAGTTAGAGGGGAAGAAGTTGATGTGGGCTTTGAAGCCAGCTATGCTAGCCTTAATACAAGCCAAGTTCTTGGAGGAACCTTGTGAAGGGGTCAAAGTTCCAGTTGCATCATGTCTCAGTAACATTATGGGGTTGACCACACCCACACCTCCATTCAATGATAATGTTATGAGGAGACTTTTCAGGTTGATAACAAAGACTTTTCAGGACTTGGATAGCAGTGCAGGCTCGACCTTTGGGAAGAAGTTGGAGATTTTAGAAGTTATGGCCATGGCTAAGACTTACGAAGTCATGTTTGATCTTGGGTGTGATGATCTTATCTTGCAGATGTTTCAATGCTTCTTCAACATTAGGAAACATCATCTTGACACAGTCTTAACACACATGCAATCCATCTTATCATCATGTATGAGAGGTCGTGATGCCATTTGTCGGGAGTTGCAGTCTCGATTGTTGTCTGTCTGGAGGAGAGAGCAACTGGTCTCACCTGCTGCTTATGAGCTAGCTGAAAGGTTGGTTGAGCAGAACATGAGGTTGTTCAAGCTACAATTGACCAGAGAAGAGCTATCCAGGTTTGGTGGATCATACAACAAGAATGAGTTGAGGAGGAAGGGACTTTGCTTCATCTGCAAAGGACCTTGAGGACATGACCATTCATGCTTGAGTGACACTGAGGAGATGATAACGATAGAGCAGGAAAACATTCTTTATGTCTGTCAGGATGAGGACTCTTTGTTGGACGAGTCCATGGGTTCATATGATGATACCTCTGAGGAGCACGAGTAATCGTGTGGAGTTGATGATAGTAGACCAAATATGCATCCATGTGTGGTAGAGGAGTATGAGGAGCAGTCGATTGTTCCCATGAGGGAAGGAGATCAAGGAGCAGATGAGCGATTGATGATTCAACATAGGGAGTAAATAAGGGAGCATGAGTAGATGATACACACAGTGTGTGGGATGGCCCAGTTTTGGAGAGTAAGTAGTGGCTCATGTTGAGCCCATGATGGAGGATGAGCAAACACCCTTGGGGCTAGCCATTGGAGTGGAGCAGACAGATGTGTAGGCAGCCTCCAGGGAGGCAGTATTTGCAAACACGTCTTCAGGAGATGCTGGAGAATGATAGGACAATTTTGCAGGAGATTGGTGGACTGGAGGAGCGTGGAGTTTCCTATCAGTCAGGGGAGGTGGCAGTGCATCCATCTTGGTCTCCCCATTGATGAGGTGCAAACATATGTAGTAGCAACTAGCAAAGTTGCAACATTTTCAGGCAGCAACCCTCTCCAAGAGTTCATAGATAGGGCTTGCAACACAATTTGCCTGCTTTTTCCCATTAGAGGGAGAGATGTAGGATTTCTTGGACATGTTTTGATTGACCAGGTAAAGCATCAGGAGTTGAGCGCGGACCAGTATCAACATAACAAACATATTCGTTGCATAGATGTCCAGGCATTGGATTGGCGAGAGATCATGAGATGGTACCCTATTGATGGAGTATCATTTTTAGGCGAAGGCAATGTATTATAGGAGCCCTTAGAGACGAGGGATATTACGTGCTTCAGTTGGCAGTAGCATGTAGGCTGGCCACTCATCAGTATTTCAACACAACATGAACATGATAAGATTGACCTCCGTTTGTGCCGAGGGATGGATTGGAGAGAGGTGATGAGTTGGTACACGGTGGATGGAGCAACATTCACTGTTGGAGTTATAGCACAACAGGAGCCTTGGAGCCTTGATACTTGTTCTTGGTGGCATTGGCATCCAGGAGGATTTGTTGATGACAAGTTCAGTCAGAGATTGGTTTGGAATCCGGGCATTGAGGGGTCCGTTCATGGTGGGTTGACACAGGAGGAAGGCATCACGCAATGGTTCATATGGGATCCGGACATTGGGTCTCAGTTGTGTTGGCCCACCTGATTGGTCCACAGATTTGGATTTCTCAAGGGCAAGCAATCTTGGGGTGGGAGGATTGTAATGTCCCCATTTTTATTTTCCTCCATAGTACAACTAGGGTGGATTTCCACAGCAGGGGATGGCCAGGTTAGTGGAGCAGGTTTATGTCATCATGGGGTCGATGGAGTTTTGAGGAGTTTTATGGGATCTGTGGCATTGGCTTGGCATATTTCATCATCCGCACAGTTTGCCTTTCGTTCTGTCGCATTTCGACAACTTCCAAGAATTAACATTATTATGGAGCCTAACTTAATTAATTATGCTTGAGGTGGCATTCTGGGGAGATTAATTGATGGAACACCTAAGTGTAATAGCTCGTTGGAATTGGAACGAGAAGAGCTACAGGATGGGATACTGGGAAGTGATTTCCAGTGGTTGAAGAGAGTATGGTGGGCGATTTTCCATTTTCCTTAATTAAAAATAACTTTAATTAGTCATTTAATTAAGGAAAAATAATTGATTAGAGGAAATGGGCCAAAAGTGACTTAAGTAAAATAAAATAAAATGAGAAGGTCACTAAAGATAAAGTCAGTGGAGGAGCTTCTAGAATAATAATAAAATAATAAAATAAGATGTCTCTAGAGGCTTGGAGATCTATCCATCAGATCTATAAAAGAGGAGGAGGAGGTCATTTAGGGACATCTTGGATTTGATATTGTTTCTTGTATGAGAGGTTGAGAACCCGGTTCTCTATTCCATTGGTAGCCCTAGGACGAAAACCCTAGGGTTATTTAGAGAGATAGGGCGAACACCCATCTCCCCTTGGTGGATTCATTCAGCATTCACAGGAGCTCTTATTGTTTGTAGTTTCATTTTGAGAGGCCAGATCTAGTGCTACAACGGACACCTTTTGAGGCCGGATCTAGTTTGTAGTAGATGTTTGCGTTTCTTAGCCATTTCTAGCTATTCCATATTGTTGTGTACTCTTATTTTTGGTTAATATAATAAAGATGAGATTTCTTTCTGCTCATCATCATTACATGCATGTTTTATGTTATGAAATTTTACATGGCAGTCGTTTGTTTATGAGTAGAAATTTTATGTTAAGGGTTTGTTTCAATTTTTTATTTATTTGGGACATTACATGCAAGAGTATGCCAATCTTCCCAAAAATATGCCATTGAAACCCACAAGGTCTACCAAAACAAAATGCCCTTACTGAAATGGTGTTTTTGCAAGCATGGTGTATATGTAATACAAGCACATTGCAACCTCTAGGATCATTAACTAGTTACCTTGTTAATACAATATCATGCTATAATGTAGATGCTAAAAACTAAAATAATGTGGAATGCACCTTGATTATTTGTCAATTTTTCTTATTTTGAATATCTTTCATGTTATGCTATGGTGTCTAAAAGAAATAAGGCTAAGGGATTTTTTCTAGGAAAGTTGTATGTATAAACTAAAGATTCCATGCACTCAAGTGCCAAGAAATTGTGATACTCTTATAAAATAATCATGTTTCACAAACACTTACTCATAATAACACACATACAAATAGTCAAGGTTTAGGGACATGCATATGTACCTGTGTTGCAGGGGAGTGCCCCCCCCCCCCCACCTGCTCACGATCCCGCTCCCAATCCGTGCTTCGGTTGGGAGCGACTACTCTCGACCAAAAAAAATCGCTTCTTGGTTTTTTCGAGAGTGAAGTCGGGAGCGTCACTCCCGCCGCTTCGGGAGCGAATTTTTCAACCAGGGAGCGGTTGGGGAGCGATCGCTCTCGATCGCTCCTCGGTTGGAAAATTCGCTTTTGACAGGCGGGAAGCGATGCCCGCGTGACCGAGAGGGAGGCGACGCCAACTTAGGAGAGGGGGAAAGGGAGGGAGAAAGGGAGAGAGGGAAGGGGGGGAATAAATAGACCCCCTCCCCTCCCATTATTCACTTCATCCCATTGAGAGAGCAAGAGAGTTTGGAGAGAGTTTGAAGCAAGGAGAGGAGCTTGGTGAGAGAGGAGAGCTTGCAAGGGGAGATTGGAGCTTGGGATTGGAGGCAAAAGAGGTAAGATCTACACTCTAATCTAACATTTTTTTATGTTCATTGCTAAATAAATAAATAAATAAAATTCTCTATTTCCCATTCCCATAACCATTCCCATTCCATTTTTTTGCAGATTCAAAACTTCAAATTTCAAACATCATGGTTATATGGCTTGCCATTTTCTTCTTCTTGGTTCCTTTTTTGGTTATTATAGTGTTGGAGAGTAGAAAAAGGAGGGCTGAACATGAAGAAGAGGATGGAGAAGTGGGTTATAGTGGATTTGATAAAAACCCTGGAGAGGAGTATCTTGGTGAGGAGGAGGAGAGTGAATATGATTCAGCTCAAAAAACTAAACAAGGCCAAACCCCATTGTGGAAATATGTTATTAGGCCCGAAGCAAGGAAAGGGGGTGGAACCACAAAATTTCACTGCTCCCATTACAACAATAATTACACAGGTTCATACACCCATGCTAGAAGGCACCTCTGTGGGAAGAGGCCATGGGTTGGAGATAAACAAATAGGAATCAAAACTTGAGCAAGTGTTTCAACAACAGAGAGAGCCAAATACATAATGGAAGAGGAGGAAGCCCAGTGCAAATTTAAAAAATCAAAGGGTTTCTTTGAACGAAGCTCACAATCACATGCACAAAGAACTCCTTTATCATCCTCCCATGGCAGTGGATATGGAGGTACAGGGTCATCAAACATCTCTTAAAGGCATAGAACTGTTGGAATTTCTAAGTCTAACTATTAGAAACCCTTCATGTACTTTTCTCATTTATTTCTGCCTACTTGTTATGATTAATTAACAAGTTATTTACCACGTAAATACTGAAAATAAATACAAGTACATACTCAACACATTACAGATCAATTGAAGGAAACAAAACAAGCACACAAGTGACACTGTTGTTTTTGGACCAATGTCCCCAGAAAAACCTAATGCGGGAAAACTAGTGTAGCTATTTGAGGGTTTTAATTATTAAGCAAGTTTAGAATACAATGTGGATGCCAAAACTAGCTCACCCAACAGAGAATAATCTCGGTAGTTGTACCAGTCGAAGACAGATGTTCCGACTGAAACCCCAGATAAACACTCTAACATCTCCCAGCGCCAATCTGCCCCATGAAAACCCCATCGTCTGCCTCTAGGGACTGCGTCAACACTTCTTGGCCCAACGTTAGCCCAATAACCTCTGCGTCATCCTCTAGAGGCACTACGTTAGCTTCTAGAGCCTCTGCATCATCCACGTCGGTTCTCTGAGGCACTGAACAACTCCTAGCTGCCTCTGTGTGGTCCCTAATTGGCTCTGTGTGGCCTCTGGCTAGCTCTGCGTCCCTCTTTCTCGGCTTCTGCACTGATTCTTTCGATACCCTCTCTACCTCTCTGCTTCTGTATGCACTGCCCCTCAACTGCAACTCTGATTAGTCTTTCGACTTCCTCAACAAACCCTGCCCTAGAAAATTGAAATCATGATCAACTCGGTGTGTTCTCCAAGTGACCCTCAAGCCTCCTCTTACACTTTTCTCGTTGACAATTCAATGGCCGAGATTAAGTCCCTAATCAATGACTAAGTTTAACTATGGCTTGATCCATGACTTTTGGACCCTTCTAACATAGTTTTATTATTAATTCACATTAATATTTTATTTTCCCTAAGTTTAGACTTAGGGACTCCATTAAAAATATTGATTATTTTAATATCTTCCAAACTGTTTAGAATCTGCCCAAACCATTTCTGGGTATTGGAGATCTCATGTGCTTTAGCCTTTCCACCAATTTCGTGGCTAGAGCACATTCGATGCTACCCCAAATCAACACTCCCTCTTAGCGAGGATTGTGCTCTAATAATATTCTTCACTGAGTATCACCTTGATCATCTGGCATCAGTCTTGGTGCTGATGATAGACCTACTACCCAACATCCTTTGCACTGTTGCATCATGTATTGCCACCCATGGCCCTGCTACTGCCACTACTGCATCCATACGGCAACCCCTCTCATCATGCTGCATCGTGTTGCCCATAGCACTGCCACTGCTAACTGCTGCACTGCAACTCAGTTACTCAGAAGTAAGTAACTGATTTCTCAACTCTGACATCTCTGTCAGACTAGAGACACCCACGATGTTGAAACTCCCTCTGTCGCTGACAAGTGCTCCCTCTCTGGCCTTTGCGCTGCTGCGATAGTTCCATGCATCTCGCATTGCTGCCTCACGCTGTCCTGGGGCTCCTGCATTGTAGCTCCCTTTGTCGGTCCATCTGCATCCGTCTCTACTGACATTCACCAATACCTCGAGGATCTTGCCCCTCATCGCTTGTAGTTCATCTAACTACAGCTCAATGTCTCCCCACTTCCGCTCAAGTGGCATGTGAGCACTCATGACACTGTCATCATCTGTCTCCACTTCCTTCTCTGCCTTTGCTGGCACTGCCTTGGTCTCGGAAGCCTCTCCTTTGCTCTTCTTCCTCAGACACTGGCTCACATAGTGACCCAGTTCCCCACAGTTGAAGCATTTGACCTTGGAGAGGTCCTTCTTCTTTCGTTTCTCATGCTTTCCCTTAGATCCTAGGACAACATCCTCCTCTTCCTCCTTTTTGATTTTGACCCCCTTGTCGTTGCTTCCTGCCTTTGTTAGCCTTCTGATCTGTTCTTGGCAAAGAGCCGCCCAAATTTCCTCCCAATCTAGAAGGGTCGCCTTGCCTAGTATGCTTTGGACAAACACCTCCCAGTCTTCTAAGACTGCGTTTAGGGCTATTCTCACCATCAATTCTAGATCCGGCGTGGCCCCTATGGAAGTTAGCTGATCTCGGATCTCGTTCAATCGACCTAGGAAGATGTCGATCTGTTCTCCCTTCTGCATCTGGTATGATCGCAACTGATCTTTTAGTAGCATCTTCCTCTGCACGGAAGTATGCTGATATAGCTTCTTTAGGGCCTCCCACATCTCATTTTCCATATTCTTCTCAGCGATGTATGGTACTACATGGTCCTTGACCCTGTCAAGGATGATGCTCTTGGCCCTCGCCATTACATCTTCGTACTTGTCGTTATCAGTCAGGTCAACTGGGACCGCTATTGTCCTCAAGGCGAGGTGCTTGAGATGGTTCCTGTCTAGAATGGATAAGATTATGGCCTTCTAGACTATGAAGTTTGAGGCTTTGTCCAGTCTGTCCTGGTCTCTTACCCCATTCACTGTCATCTCCCGACTCCTCTACTTCCCTTCTAGAAGTTCTCGGTGTGGCTCCCTCTATGCCACGATTTCCCTCCTGGAAACCCCTATGCGAATGTCGAGATACCCCCACTTTGGACCAAGCTAGCAGGATTTCTTCCAGTGTAGGCTTTTGGTAATGGATGAATAAGTGGAGTCGCAAATCAAATAGGAAACTAACTGTAATGTCCGAGTGCTAAAGGTGTGGATAGAGAAGATGAAAGGATTAGTGAGAGGACAAACGATAAGGTGATGAAAAGATGAAGAGATAATGTCACAATGGCGCAAGAAAATGTGGTATTCATGTAATAAGGAATGATGAAAGATGAAAGATTGAGAAGATGTCATTGAAGTGTCGAGAATGACATAAACTCCTCCTTGACAATGGCTCCAAAAAATGTTGTCGCTCAAATTGTACAGACATGGTTCGACAACAACTTAGTCCGAGGGTTATCACTCTTACCGACAACCTCTCTGTTCTAGCTGTCTCCCAACAACAGACCATGGGGGGTATTCCCTATGGAAGATGGAAATAAAAAACAAGTTGACAATCAACGAGTCTCGGAGACACGATTGAATGGCCTAGCCACTTGGTTGATTTAGCTAGATTTTAAATATTAAATTGAATTCTTAATGAGATCAATGGCTAATGGAGTCAACTTGCTTTAGATCAATTAAGGACCAAATGACCAGATGAACAACTGCTACTTGAATGCTCAACTATCCTATATGCTATGCAAATCCTATGACTTAAGTGTGATGCAATAATTTTGATGGCTTTTAATTAGATGCCTATTCTAGGTGTATCCTTCCTCTTAACTATTTTGAAGCTAGTCTCTAGAGTAGGTTGTAAGAAAGAGGCCAAGGGGAAGCAAGTAGAGGATTGATTAACGATACCTCCCTTAGGTATTAGCTACCCGGTACCTATGGCGCTGCAGAGACTGTGGCTTTGACGACTGCAACGTCACCCTGTTAACCACTAAAGAGGTGCTAGGTTCCTCAAGCTAGATGAGAAAGATGGTCCTATTCTCTATCAACCAAGTTTATGCTTGGAGGTAAGTTTATTAAATGCAAGACTAGTCTTAGGATGCTAATGCAAGATTATTGAGTGTTTTCTTAAGGCGAGATTGTTAATGTTTTAAGTACTTCAATTATGATTTATCTTAAATTATTACAATAAGTAATTAGCAATGGAAAAAGAGAATCTCAACTGCAAGAGTATGTGCCAATTTAACAAGTGTCAACAAGATACAAGATCTATCCACGGTACAATTTCTTAAGTGTAAATGACAAGATAATCGCAAGATAAATACTCTTAGAGGAAAAACCACCAATAGGCTCAAGATAAAGTTATCATCCACAAAGATATTAACCAAGAAATGATGACAACTATAACAAGTAAAGAAACTAGAGAACTTATCCAATTTGAACAATTAGCCAATGTGACAATACAAAGATGCCAAGATTATCAATGTTCTTCTACAATTAGAAGCTTTCCAAACAATTGCAATTAGATTCCTTAATCCCAATTATTCAATAGATATTCAACAAATCCTCAAGTTAAGAACACATAGATTTTAGATGACTTGATGCCCTTTCAAACAAAATTAGAACATGTTACTTAAATGCCAATTAGAGTTGATAGAGACAATTAGATTTAATAGATACTCAATCATGTAACAGGATATTAATGTCAAGTGCTTTTAGAGAGTGAGCTTATGTGTGCAAATTTTGAATTATAGAACTTTGCAAGACAACAAATGTTAGTTCGCACCAAAGCAACTTAATGTAAATACCACTTTCCACAATAAGCATGAAACAATCAAACCTCTTTTGTCACTTATGTTCAATGAATAATAATGAAATCTTTTATGATAACAGTAGATTATTTGTACCTAAAAGGCCCAAAACAATGCCCAAAATTATCAATTTCTCCGACTTAGATGAGAGCACCTAAAATAGAAAGCAATCAATGAGAAAAAGCTTATGTCACTGCTTATGTCAGATCTGATTACGCTTATGACAATCCTTAAAACTTCATGAAATATGCCAAACAATGAATGCCAAATATGCTCAAGTGACTTATCAATGTGTTAGATAATTTACCAATTAATTTTACGACACTTAGATATGTTTCTTACCACTGTTGTGAATCGATTATCTTGCTGTAGCAAACAGTGAGGAGAATAGGGTTTAGAGATGAAACCCTTAGGCCTTGATGCCTTGAGAAAAAACTTGACCAACTTCTCCAATGATTAGGCTACCTACATCCACCAATGTTAGCTCAAATACGCACTTAAAAATCAATGTAAACACTAATAGATTAGCCCAGAAACCTAAGTGACCAAATAGAGATGGAAAGAGGTCAAAGCTAAGAAGAAGGCTGCAAGGCCAACAATTAGCCAATGAAAGGCAGGGGCTAGGGAACAAGGCCAATTAGGCCTGTTGTCAATGGGAAGGAGGTCCGCAAGCTCTAAGAGGGTTGCAGCTTAGGGAAAGAAGGAGCCGAGGGGCTGGAAGAAGCCCTAAGGTCTACAACCTAGGGTTCTAAGGCCTTAAAGGCCTATCACAGGCCCTAAAGGGGCTACGACTTGGAGAAAAGAAGGTTGTCAAGGGAGAGGGAGGTTAGACAGAGGAGAAGGAAGGGAAACCGAGGGGAGAAGGAGGCGAAAAGGTGGAGCTAAAGGGAAATAGAGGGAGACGACTAGGGGAGAAGGCCTTTAAGGCCTGTGGCTAAGCCTTAGAGTCCTGAAAATGCCCACGGTAACGAAAAAAAGGCTCACGACAAAGGCCTTAGAGGCTAGAATAGGCTCGCAACCTAGGATTATAGGGAAAATAATGGTTGCGGCTAGGCTAGAGGACAACGCTATGGCTAGGAAAGCCCTAAAAATTTACAAACCTTTGCATAAATGTGAATTTGGTTTAGATCTTCAATATTGCTCAATTTCACTGCAAAATCCATTATATTTGGCCTTGCAAACAAAATGGAGTCTCGATCTTACCTTTAAGGGCCTAGATCTCGCTCAAACCCCAACAAATCTTCTTGAAGTAGCTTTGATCTCACCTGCACAAGTGAAAGTAATAATACCCAAAACCCTATATATATAAAAATTCGAAATAAAACCCAAACCCAAATTAGTTGCAAAACAAGGGTTAGAAAATTTTATTTACAAAAATTATTCTACAAAAATATTTTACAAGTATATTAACAAATGTACAATGCTTGAAAATATAAACTTTTGAGAAATATATAATATATATATATATATATATATAATATATATATATATATTATATAAATTTTAAATGATGAATAATAACAATAGATCAAATGTGTTTCGAAAGTTATGGTATTGCCCATTGCTTTAGCGAAGTAAGAAAACCAAACAAAATTCTCGGACGCCAAACAAGGTCTGCTCTCCTCCAAAGTTTGTGAACTTGGAGCCCAAGGGTCGGGGAACCTGCAAACTCTATATATTTTCTTGAAGAAAACTTGTTAGACATAAGGCGAATCAGATCACTTAAGATAGACCCAAAATCTACCAATAGAATGTTCCTATCACCATTTAATGAATAAACAAAATTATTAAATTTTAAGCACAATATAGGAAAGCACATACCTGGCAATACCGTTGATCATGGGACAAAAAACACCATTAACTGAACCTCAAATTCTTTTATTATGATATTTCAAACATTCCTAGCAAATCAGTGGAACAAAATCAGCGTTACAAAATTACATCGACTAGAGTTAGAGCTTTCGTCATCATAACACTTGAGGCAAAATGGCTTCTAATTTATAGACATATCCTCCAAGTGGAAAATAACAGCTAGCTGGCTTGATCCCCGTCAAAATAACCTCAACCATTGATAATATTTGATCATCTTTTAATCTCTGTCGTCGAAATTTTTTATGTTTGAGAAATTTTCGATTTTTTCATAAAAACCATGGTTTATTAATCCAAAAATTGATTCTTTGGATTAATTTCCTCAAAAGTTTGACTTTGACTTTGTAATATCCCTTTCCTGGAATATTTCTCAAATACCAGCAAACCCCAACTAGAAGAACGTACAAGTGGTATAATAGCCGGAAAACTCACAGAGATGAAATAATGATAGTGCAGCAAACAACAATGTATACATGAAACGTAAATAAATACTCAAGAAATGTAGCAAGAAATGCTAAGCCATTTTATTATACTAAGCAATAGAATGAGTACAGGAGGTGATCAGAAAGATGGCACCTCGACTTGCACAAGGCAAGTGAAGAAATACCCTCAGAATAACAAAGGAATGGCCTCACACTGATCTGTGTCCTAGCTGCTGAAAAATTGTCGTGCTGTTGCTGCTGTTGGAAATCGAATGAGGATTTGGGGCTGTTCCCCTCACCAGAAAAGGCTGAAACTCTGGAATCGGACTCTACCCAAGAAACCCAGAAAAACCCAAAAAGCTTTCCTGGAATGGCCGACCCCCGAAAATCACCCCCTTGGGATTCTGCGCAGTCCCTCAATGCTCTGTGCTGCCACAGAATGAAACCCTCCAGAAATCTGCCAGAAACCTCTACCAAAACTCTCTAATATTTAAGGGCTGATCCCCTGCTCAATCTCCCAGCACAAATCTCGCTACAAACCCTCAATCCAAAACTCCTGCCAGAAAGAACTGTGTCATCCCTCTCAAGATTGCGCAGTCATCTACAGTGCTCAATCCTCCTGCCAACTACCAACGAAACTGCTACAAAAATACTGATGGAACTACTTTGCCTGAGTAGGCACTCGAAGTCTCCCGGGGCTGAGGGTGAGATTTCTGAATGGAGACACTCAATGCATTGAACAGTGCTGCAGACTAGCTAAACAGCCAGCGTGCTCAAAAGTCGAAATGACTAGCTCAAATGCACATAACTGAATGATTAAAATGAGGGGGCTTCTCTCTCCTTTATAGCTTTTGCCTCTCTCAATCCCAAGGCTCACCTCCTCCAACGTGATTCCCCTCTTGCCACATGTTTTTTTCCTTTTGGGTAGTCCCTCCAAGTGTCTGCGTGGTCTCCATCTTTGCGTCCCCCTTTGGCCCCCTTGGCTCCCCTTTAAGTCACAACGTTGTGCTACTAGGAAGTGACTTTTATTCTAGAAGTGAGTTATGTCCCCTTTTCTCACATTTTTATTTATAAATAACTATAGAAGGCAAAAATTGAGCAAAATCGAATATTCCAATTAGCCATGGCTAATTAGGAATATTACAGTCTCCCCCGGCAAAATGTTGCTTGCCCTCAAGCAACTGAAGTGATGGATACTGCAAGATTTTCTCACTCTCCCAAGTGGCATCCTCATCCGGCAAATTCTTCCACCTCACCAAGAATTCCCAGACTGTCCTGCTCTGCAGCTGCCTCTCCCTGGTGTCAATAATAGCCTCCAGCTGCAACACCAAATGCCCCTCATCATCCAAGGGTGGTAGCTCATCTGTCACTGTCACCTGCTGCCCCAATGCCTTCTTTAGGCATGATACATGAAAAACGTTATGAATCTTGCTGCCTTGGGGCAGCTCCAACTCATATGCAACCTGTCCAATCCTGTGTATTACCCTGTATGGCCCATAAAAGCGAGGCTTGAGCTTCTCAGCCCCCTTCTGCTTTAGTGACGACTGTCGGTATGGCTGTAATCGTAGGTAGACTATGTCCCCTACCTCAAACTGTCTCTCCACCCGACCTCTGTCGGCATACAGCTTTTGCTGGCTCTGTGTTGTAGCCATGTTATCCTTGAGAGCTCGGAGGATACCTAACTCTCTTGGATCCAAATCTTGGCTCTAGGAGCCTTGTTATCACCAAACATCACGTTAGCAAAAGATAAAGGATGATACCCATATAAGGCATAGAATGGTGACATACCAATGGACGTGTGATGTGTAGTGTTGTCGCAGTACTCCCCCAGATGCAGCCACTTCAACCATGCTTGTTGTTGCCAACTGACATAGTTACGCAAGTAACCCTCCAGCCACTTGTTAACTATCTCTGTCTGCCCGTTCGTCTATGGGTGATAACTGGTACTCAGTGTCAACTCTGTCCCCACCAACTAGAAAAGCTCCTGCCAAAACCCGCCCATGAAACGGTTGTCCCTATCACTGATGATGGTCTTAGGAAGACCATGTAGCCTGAAGATCTCTCTGAAGAACAACTCGACCACCTGTGCTGCTGTATAGTGTGCGGATATGGCAAAAAAATGTGCGTACTTTGTCAGTTGATCAACGACGACAAAGATACAATCCTTGCCCTATACCATGGGTAACCCTGTGATGAAGTCCATCAAAATACTCTCCCATTTCCCCTCTAGAATGGGAAGAGGCTGCAATAATCCTGTGGGATGGCTCATCTCTCCCTTGTTCCTCTGGAAAACATCGCGCTCCCGGATATGCTGGAGTACGTCCTCCTTGAGGCCCTTCCATGAGAACCTCTCTCTAATGGCCCTGTAGGTTTTGGTAAACCCCTGATGGCCTGCCAAAGGTGAATCATGTGATTCCTGTAGTATCTTCTTCTTGAGCTGAGATCCCTCAGTCAAGAAGATCCAATCCCTGTAATAGATGATCTCATCGACCACCCTATACTTGTCAACTGCCACCTGCCCATCCAGAACCTCACATGCAAACCTGTCCTTGGAGTACTCTGCTAAGAGTCGAGCCCTCCAGTCTGTGTCCAAGCTCATAAGAGACAACGTGGCTGGTCTACGTGAAAGAGCATCTGCTACCATGTTGTTCTTACCCTTGACATACTCAATGTCAAAGTCATATGCTTGGATCCACTTCTGCTGCCTCTCCTGTAGCTGCTTCTGCTCCAAAAAGAATCTGAGGCTGTTGTGATTAGTCTTCACCCTAAACCTTTATCCACCAAATACTTTCGAAACTTGGCTAATGCATGCATGATGGCTAGCATCTCCTTGTCGTATATAGAATACAACCTCTCGTGTGGAAGGAGCTTCCGACTCTCATAGGCTATAGGATGACCTCCCTGCATCAATACTGCGTCGATCCCCTCTCCCGACACGTCACACTCCAAAACAAATGGCTGCGTGAAATCTGGCAATGCAAGTACTGGGCAGCTACTCATAACCTCCTTGAGCCTGTCAAAGGCTCGCTGCGTTGTATCTGACCAACTGAAAGCCCCCTTCCTTGTCAAATCTATCAGGGGTGTAGCAAGCTGTGAGAAACTCTTGACGAACTTCCGGTAGTAACTACAAATGCCAATGAATCCCCGGAGTTCTGTCACGTTTCTCGGCTCTGACCACTCTCTAATGGCCTTGATCTTCTCCTTGTGGACTCTCACTCCATCCACCCCTATGATGTGCCCCAAATACAACATCTCCGTCAACCCAGATTCACACTTGGAGAGTTTAGCATAGAACTTCTGCTCCTGCAAGATACGCAACATTGTCTCAATGTGCTGGAGATGCTCCTCCCAAGTCCTGTTGTAAATGAGAATGGCATCAAAGAATACCAACACAAACTTCCTCAGGTGACTGTGGAAGATGTGATTCATGCAGGACTGAAATGTGGCGGGGGTGTTGGTTAGCCCAAAGGGCATCACCAAGAATTCAAATTGCCCATGGTGACACTTGAAGGCGGTCTTGGGAATGTCCTGCTCCCTCACACAAATCTGATGTTACCCAGATCTCAAATCGATCTTTGAGAAGAACCGTGCTCCTCTCAACTCATCCATTAACTCGTCAATCCTGGGTATGGGGTACCTGTTCTTCAGTGTCTTCTTGTTCAGGGCCTTGTAATCAATGCACATCCTCAATGTGCCGTCCTTCTTCTTCACCAACACCACGGAAGAAGCAAAAGGACTCGTGCTCGACTGAATGTGCCCAAGAGCCAGCAACTCCTGAATGGCCTGCTCAATCTCATCCTGATAGGCATTGGGATGCCTACAGGGGGTAGTGATCACTGCTTGAATACCTTGCTCAAGCTCAATGGTGTGCTCAAACCCCTGGTCTGGTGGCTATCCTAGCGAAATCTCCCCAAACACTATGGCATACTAGTCAAGGATGGATTGTATCTCCAGATGTACCGTCCGCCCTGTATTCCCTGCCTCTAATGCACACATCTCTACTGCCCACTCTACGTCTCCTTTGCGGAAGACTGCCTCCATCTGATGAGCCGAAACAGTTTGAGGCAGATATGTGTGCTGTCCCCGTATCTTCTCATGCCTCCCTGTCTTCTCATCATCCCACTCCATCTCTAGGGTCTTCCAATCTGTCGTGACCTTCCATAGAGTGATGAGCCACTGAACACCCAGGATCATGTTGGTGTTCGGAATATCGACCCCGAAAAAGTGGTCAGTCAATGTGTAGGTGCCCATCGTCATCGATAGCTCTGGAACATAAGGAGCACACATCATGGTCTGATCTCCTGGTACCAAAATTGAAAACCCATCGAAGCTCTGTCTGTATACCTCTCCGCTCAACCATCTGTGCATCGATGAAGTTGTGGGTTGCCCCACTGTCAACCAAAACTGATACTCGCTGACCACGTACTGTCCCCCGTACGCGTAGCTTCAGATACTTGGGAACTCCTCGCAATGCTGCAAGGGCCCCTCCGGTAGGTGCAAAAGATGAACCACCTGCTACTGGCGGTGGAGGTGGCAAAGGTCCCTGCATGGCATGACTATCTCCTGCCTCCACATCATCCTCATCATCCTCTTCCCCACTGCTCTCGGAGAAGACCTCAGTAAACTGTGCTTTGCCAGCAGCACATCTATGTCCTAGTGCTCACGGCTCCTGACAAGTGAAGCACAACCGCTTCCCCTTCAACTCCCTCCTGGCATCATCGTCAATCTGCGCTCGTCCTGGATTCCCCTTTGGAGGTGGAATCCTCACATCCTTCCCCTTAGACTGGAAAGTCTGTCTCTGGGGATAAGGTGTCCGGGTCCTGGGTAAGACATCCCGTAAGTCCCGGGTCCTGCTAATGGCGTGCTGGAGTGTGGCTGGTCTAGTGGATCGGACTAAACCCCGAAGTGGCTCTGCTAACCCCTCAACATACATATAGATCCTCCGTGTCGTGGATAAATCTGGCACCATCAATGAGACCGTCAAGAAATCTGCAATGTAGGTCTCTGGGCTCCCTGTCTGTTTGAGCCTCGTGAGCTCAACAAAATGCTGCTCTGGATCCCTCCGATTAAATCGTTCCATCAATCTCTTGGTGAACTTGGCATATGTCGTCACTGTGGAATGTCTGAGTGTAACCATCCCATGAAACCACCAATACTGAGCCTCACCATCCAAATGCAATGTTGCCACCTTGATGGCCTCTGTCTCCGACATCTGGTTAAGCTGGAAATAAATGTCCAGCTTCTCCACCCAAGACTTTGCCAAACTGTTTTATGAACCATCAAACGCAGGCAAGTGGAATCTACTCGCTACACAGTGGGTGTCACCATCATGGTAATGTCGATACTCTCTGTTATGGTCACAGGTCTACTATCCTGCTGGAGCTGAACAAAGTCTCTGAATGAAAGAGCATCCCTGAACTCCTGCCCATAGGCTTGGTACTCTGCAAAATAATTGCCCATATGATCGGGCTCTACCTCTTGCTGGGCTCCGACCCCCGTGGCTGCTGCTAAGAAGGTGGGCATGGTAGAGCGTGTAGGGGCATGCGAGGCCACCTGCTGCGCAGTTTCACGCTGCTCTGGCAAATGATGGGATGCATCAGATCCCTCACCAATCTGAAAAACCCGTGGGCTCTCACGCTGTCTGGTTTCTACTGCCGTGAATCTCTGCCCCATCACCTCAATCTGCCTCGACAGATCCTACACTAATTTGAGGAGCATATCCGCAAATTTCTTCCCGTCCTCGTCTGCCATCGGATCCTTCTGCTCTGTGTCCACCACAGGGTCCTCCTTTTCTGTGTCCACCACCGGAACACAGTCTCCCTCTCTGTAACTATTCTCCAACCTATGCCCAGTGTCTCTGTATCTCCTACCTTTGTAACAAATTTAAGGCTTTTCCCCTGGTGTCATAGATTGCTAGCTCCACAGGCTGAGCCGGATCTATGCTCTGATACCACTGTAATATCCCTTTCCTGGAATATTTCTCAAATACCAGCAAACCCCAACTAGAAGAATGTATAAGTGGTATAATAGCTGGAAAACTCACAGAGATGAAATAACGATAGTGCAACAAACAAAAATGTATACATGAAACGTAAATAAATACTCAAGAAATGCAGCAAGAAATGTTAAGACATTTTATTATACTAAGCAATAGAATGAGTACAGGAGGTGGTCAAAAGGATGGCACCTCGACTTGCACAAGACAAGTGAAGAAATACCCTCAAAATAACAAAGGAATGGCCTTACACTGATTTGCGTCCCAGCTGCTGGAAAATTGTCGTGCTGCTGCTGCTGTTGGAAATCGAATGAGGATTTGGGGCCATTCCCCTCCTCAGAAAAGGCTGAAACTCTGGAATCAGACTCTACCCAAAAAACCCAGAAAACCCAGAAAACCCAGAAAGCTTTCCTGGAATGGCCGACCCCCGAAAATCACCCCCTTGGGGTTCTGCGCAGTCCCTCAATGCTCTGCGCTGCCACTGAATGAAACCCTCCAGAAATTTGCCAGAAACATCTACCAAAACTTTCTAATATGTAAGGGCTGATCCCCTGCTCAATCTCCCAGCACAAATCCTGTTGCAAACCCTCAATCCAAAACTCCTACCAGAAAGAACAGCGTCATTCCTCTCAAGACTGCACAGTCATCTACATTGCGCAATCCTCCTGCCAACTACCAACGAAACTGCTGCAAAAATACTGATGGAACTACCTTGCCCGAGCAGGCACTCGAAGTCCCCCGAGGCTAAAGGTGAGTTCTCCGAACGGAGACACTCAATGCACTAAACAGTGCTGCAGACTAGCTACACAGCCAGCGTGCTTAGAATTCGAAACGACTAGCTCAAATGCACATAACTGAATGATGAAAATGAGGGGCCTTCTCTCTCCTTTATAGCCTTTCCCTCTCTCAATCCCAAGGCTCACCTCCTCCAACGTGATTCCCCTCTTGCCACGTGTTTCTTTCCTTCTGCGCAGCCCCTCCAAGTGTCTGCGTGGGCTCCATCTTTGCATCCCCCTTTGGCCCCCTTGGCTCCCCTTTAAGTCACAACGTTGTGCTACTAGGAAGTGACTTTTATTCTAGAAGTGAGTTATGTCCCCTTTTTTCACTTTTTTATTTATAAATAACTATAGAAGGCAAAAATTGAGCAAAATCGAATATTCCAATTAGCCATGGCTAATTAGGAATATTACAGACTTAACCACCAAAGTCCAAGGGCTCAATTTTTCTTAAAATATCCATTTTTGCCTTGGTGGGGGATCTCCAACAATTGACTTCTGTTTGATTCACGAATATTTTGGTCATTTTCCACTTGGAGAAATTTAATGTCTCTAATTTAATTTTTTGACTCAAAATTAATTAATTTTCTGACATAGGATTTAATTTTATTTTTGCCAGAAATATCAATTAATTGACACTTGAGGGGATTAATTGTTTTTCCACCTTCAAATACTTTAGCCATGGTCTCTGATTGTGAGGGACCATGCATTAAAATCTTTTTTATATCAGATAATTACAAATTCAACCCTCAAAGGGGCAATAGTAAATACCCATTTGTTATAAACCCTCAAAATATTACCCAATTCTCCGACACAATATGATCTTGTAGACCAAGTGATCTGTAATAAAATAATTTAGGCAAATAGCTTAAATTATTCCCAAATGACTTTTACAATAGGCTCGACTAAAAACACTAGGACTCACATAAGGCCTTGTCAATAAGTCCAACCTAGCATGGGGTTTAAGCTGGAGGGAAAAACTCTATTGATTATCTGTGTTTAAAAGCACACATAATGTGGTGAGACAAAAAACCTCCTAAGATGAAATTCGTCGCCAAAACCAGAGGCTTACCTAGGTTGTTACATAATTAAATGGTCGTACTAGCATCATTTACATTACAACTTGCAGAATTTGGGTTTACAATGACATAAGAATTTGCTGGCTGATGATTCTAAACTTTGAAAATTTTTGTACAACTATGCCCTTGGATTTGTGAAAAAATAGGTGCAACATACTCTAAGGGCAACAAATAACTGTTTGTGCAAACAGCCACCCTCCTTTAGACACCATGCACCCATGATCATCTGTGGTCAGACCAAACCATGCGGGAAGTGGTAGGGAAAGGGTGTGCATCTGTAATAATGCCCCTATATCTGTCAATAATCCGTTAAGTGTTGTCTGCAAGTATTTGTCATGTGTGTTGAAGATCACAAGGTGAAAACTCATGTATTATGAGGGGTAACAGGCTGTACAATTGTTGTCTATTGGTTCAATAATTGTTGGAATTATTCATCTCTTTCCTATTAATTACTTTCAAACTATGCATGCTAGCAGCCAGTTTAGAGCAAATTTTACTTGTATGTAGAAATTCTGCAACTTAGTGAGTTTAATACATTTATATTTATTTAATTATTAGAGGGCTCACTTACATATCAATTTTGTATTGATTTTAATCACATACGGAACCAAGTGCACAGTAAATATATATAATATTCATTTTTTTACATATTGTTTGCAGCCTAGTTGTACCAAGGGATAACTTCACTGTTGCAACCCTAAAAAAGGCTCTTCCAGTCTCTGCCAGAGCAAAGGTCATGACACTCTAGTTTTTGCATTTCAAGATATGAAATTGACATTTCTCATAGATTTCATATTATGAATACTTAACATTTACATTTCTATGGTTGATTGTTTTTCCATGTATAAAGTGGCAATAGGGAATAGAAGTAGTTGGTCTTTGTATTGTGGGTGCACAGGTACTGATGGATGATTGTTAAAACAGGTTAAATATCTAGGAAATCCTATGATGGATAATCTTAAACCTTCAGGAGCCTTGGACTTCTTAAAGAAATGCATACCAGCTTTATTTGTGGCACTACTTCCGGGAAGTAGAGCACCAGAGGTGCTTTGTTTGGATATTTCAGATTTTACTTTATACAGGGCTTTTTCCTTGTGATGAAACATTTTAGATCAAAGATGGCTATTTAAAGAAGTGAATATAGGTTAAACTTGTACTGTGTTCTGACTAATTCCTGCTTTCAAAACAGGTTTATTTGAATTGGCAAACCATTCTTGATGCTGTCGACAATCTTTTAAGGACTCCAATCTCAAACCAAATGATATTTTTAGTACCAATTGTGCCTTTTTTGGAGATTGATTCATTTTCCAAAACACTCCTTGATATGGGTTGGAAATTTACAGCTCCCGAAAGAATCATGCATGATGCTGAAGATTTGGTATTTTCTTTAAAAGATATTATTGCTACAGACACTAGCTGTGATGAAAAAAATGACATCCTGCATTTATTTTCTTATAAGAAGGATAATGCTCTTGTTCTATTGATTAGAGGCCTATTCCCTGATGTTGCTAGTTGGGCAGATGCAGGGATTGCAATGGCGGGGACAGCAACTGAACAACTTGTAAGCTTCTAGTTTTTTGAGTCAAAAGCAAAAAAATATTGTGTGGGATATGTTTAGTATGTCCATTTTCAACAATCTACTAACAACCTGTCAGGAATTTGTGTTTAAACTGTAGCATTTTATGTAAGTTTCTTGGTGCATATCATGGCAGATTATTTCATGATACTTGCTGCCTTTTGCCAGTTGTATCTCATTTATGTTATTCATTTTATTTACAGGTAGGTTTGGGCAAGCCCGTGTTCACCATAGCTGGTAATGGTCCGCAATTCACCAATGATTTTGCAAAAGCACAGTCAAGATTGCTTGGAAATTCAGTGAGTAGCTGATAATGTCAAAAATGGTGAACTAGTTTCTTCTTTGTTACATTGTTTTACTCTACACCTCTGATTTTAGTACATATCTGCCTTAAGTTTTATATCTCTAAGTTGTTTTTGGAGGGTCTGGAGTTAGAAAATTTTGACTTAAAGAGGCTGGAATCTAAAACATGTGGTTGGCAATTTTGGTGGAGTCCTCTGCTGATTCCCTCTCTGTGTCCAAGACTTGGGAAACCTGGTGTGCAAAACATATATATTTCTCTTCCTTTGGAGGAACAAAGTTATCATCAAGGATTTTAATTCTCATGTAATGATGATACTCATTGTCATAAATGCCAATGTCTGTTGTAAAATCCTCGTTGTCACGCTTAGAGCAACGTATCTGGATATCAAAGGCATATTCCAGCCTCAATTCATGCAAGAAGTCAAAACTGCCATAACATGACTTGATTTTTCCTTAGTATCCCAGATCTGGTCTATGTCTAATCACGATCATAAACACACTGAAATACACAACTACAAGCACTTTGCATAGCGGAAATGTAACAGCAGTGAATCAACAGAGTACACAAAATTTTGTACGCCCAAAACTTGTTTTTATTAGTCCTTCAATAAAACAAACATAGGGCTCCCATACCAAGGATCATGGCCCTTACAAAGCCCTGATACAAGACAACTAGGGCTTGAGGTCAACTTCTTTTGACCCTCAATCTGCCCAAAAGAACAATGACAAAAATGACCAATTTACTTGCTGAAGATGCCCTTACACAACAGTCCTTTCAGTCTTCTTTTATCACTGACACCTAACTCTCCTTTGCCTCAAATCTTGCAGAGAAATACTTCCATTAACTTCTCTGCATATCAGCTGCTCACAGTGGTTTTCGTCCTTCAAAAAACACTGTATATATCAGCCCCAAATATGCTCAGCTTCTCATTGCAGTCACCAAGGTGAGCTCTCAAATGCCTCCACGATGGTGTTTGTCTCACCCTACAAGCATCATTGAGTCTTCAAAACCTGTAAGAACAATGACTTCGGTACCCTAATAGAAACTCTTGTTCTAAAAATAAAAACTCTTGCAATACCCTCAATATTATACTCATGGGGTTCGATTTTTTAAGAGGAATCCAAAGGTGTGCTCAAAACTGACAGGCAAGCACCTGTACCTCATAATGCCGAAAAATAATCTCTCTATCATGATCAATTTTTTGCAACATCTCTCCAGAATGTTAATTCTCCAATATTTATGCTTGACACAATCACGTATAACAATAATTCTTCAATTAGCAATCAATTTCCATTATAATTTCAATCTTCCAGCAACAATAAGCAATTGTAGATAGAACAGTAAACGAAGTGCAAGATAGAAGACAGCCAAGAACAAGAGACACAACAATTGATCAAAGACCAGAGAAAAACCCCACAAGAGGGAAATCCCTTTAAAATTCTTTTTCTGTTATATTGTCATCAAATGTTCAGCAGAGAGATACAATGTCCAAGTACATCAAAGAATGAGTCAAAGGTCAAAGCCTTGACTAGTCCAATCAACCATCCAATATCCAATCGATGATGAGCCCAAAAAGTCAAATCTGGTCAAAATTCAAATCTGCAAATTCTGGTCAAAGTCAACAGAAGTCAAAGATGCCCTAAGCAGTCCTGGTCAATGGTCAAATTAGCCTCCAAAAAGTTCAGTCAAGGCAGCAGAAAACTCGTCCTCTTAGCTCAGTCATATTCAGTCAAAATAGTCCCAAAATGTGCCTCTGAAATTGGTCAACATCAAAGTCAACTCCCTAGTCAAAGGGCAGCCCAGGTCTGCCATCAAGCATGGTCAAAGTGCCCAGAAAAGTTTGATCTCCTTGCTCCTGATTTTGGCCTCCAAGACAGATCCAAAATCCCAAGTCAAACCATACCCAAAACAGAAAGTCAACGCTGGTCAAAGGCCCAAAACAGAAAGTCAATGCAGCAAACAAAAATATCTTCCTTCCCTTCGCACGTGTGAACTCAGACCTGCAATTTCAGAGCTGCACAAACCAATCAAGAGAAGATGTGATGTGTGAGTGATGCCTCCAAGTGATGTGACATGAGGTCTATTTAAATGTGTCCAAGGAGGTCAGATTTCCCTACCTAGGCTGACTTGTACTTATGTGCACATGCAGGTTTCACATTAAAAATAATATTTTTCCTTGAACATATTAAATTTTTCCAAAGGCTGGAAGGGTCTTCTCTGAATGAGGAACCCTTTCAATTGGAGGGAGTTTCTCCCTGAGCTGCCAAATTTCAACACAAAATAGAAATAAAATCATTCAGATGATCTTGTTCCTGGATTTTCGCAATGTAACCTAACCCTGACTCATATACCAATGCCTGAAATCCATCACTTGTCATGAGTGAGATGATGCAAGCTAGCCATTTACTCTCTAGACTTCTAGGAAGCAAATCTAGGGGTTAACAAGCCTTCATTCATGTGACAAGTCGAAAGTGCCATAACATGACTTGGTTCCTAATTCTTCTTGAAGCATGTTTCCAAATAGCTGTGATTTAGACTTCCTGTCCCCTTGATGATCATAATCATACACTTGTGGAACATGAAAGTACAATGTATATGACTTGCCTCTATTCTCTCCCAGATATAGGGTCTGATCCATATCGGTGAGAGGATCCTTATAACTGTCAAGGCTGTAGTTTTCATTCTCAGGGCTGTCATGGATATCACACCTAACAGAAGAACATGTCTCTAATTTTGTGAGTATAAATAATGTGTCAAGTATATCTCAAAATTGCTTCTATATCCTTCTTCTGGGTCTGCAATATTCATTCTATCTTTTGTGTGCCCTGGATTGCTATTCTCATATTCTGGGCCTAGAATGTCTTCCATAACAGCAGTAGTACCATTCCTTACGTTGTTTCTTGGCCTGGGGCATTATTATCTTCAATGAGGGGAAGATGATCTTCCTCCTTTAAGGGTGTCAATATCCTTCTTCTTTTTGGATAGCCAGCATATCATTAAAAGTCTGGAGCCTTTGCCTTTGAATTTTCTTCTTCCCCATGAATATCTTTGTCTTCAAGGAGATCTTAGACTTGTTTCTTCAAAATTGTGATATCCAACCTAGCTCACGAGTTAGAGTATCCCAAATACTTGGAAAGCAATAAAGAAATCCATTTAGGATAAATATTTAATATATAAATGTACGAGAGAAGTGCTATTGTTTGATAGCACAACGAGGGCCCTGTTTTTATACTAGGCAAGTGTGCCATTTCATAAGAGTCATGTCCTTTGAAACATGCCCTTTCATAACTATTATGTATCATTTTTAATTATTATAATAAATTGGCCAAATTATTGGCACAATGGGATGTTATTCCCTCCACCTAGTTTCAAATCCCACAAGGGGACATCTTTGGCACGTTGTGATAAGGCTCAAGGAGTAGGCTCCCCCACCCTCATGCAGTGTTTGTTACCCACCATTTTGTGGTTGATATCTGAAGCGAACAAAGTTCCTTCTAAAAATTAATTACTCCAAAAGACTTGGAATATCAAGATATCCATGGAGATACAAATATTATATATTAAATATATGAATATGAATGAATGATTTACAATGAGAACGAGAGCTTGTTTATATATCATGCAAGTGTCTCTTCATGGAGAGTCATGTCCTATTAGACATGCCTCTTCAACCTAATTACTGATTATTATTAACTAATCATTATTACAATTATCCTCGTTACTTATATTTATATTATTTATATATTTTATTCGTAACATTGCCTTCTTCCTAAAAAAACGTTGTCCTCAAAGCTTGTCGATGAAAAAGGCTTGATCTCTTTTTCAGCTTCGAATGACTTTCTCTCTCGGAACTATCATCTTTGTTGATACAAGTTGATATGATCTTCTAAGTGACAAACAAAATCGTCGTACTGAGAAGGGATCAAACCATCTTAGATTAATTTTCTGTGTAGTATTCTGATCACTGGAATTTTGTAATGACTTGTCAGCATAAGACTGGAGTGAGATTACATCACTATTATCCAGAACATCAGTTTGTTGTTTCTGGTCTGAACGGTCCTGATATGTAGCGTGGTTGATTTGTCTATTCCCATGATTCGGATGTCAATATGGGACTTTACTTTCCCTTATTAGGTGTGTGGAAATTCTTTGATTTACTTCAGGGAATGATGTTGTTGAGTTTGTTACCAAAACTTCACTTGGGGTGTTTATCATCTGAACTGCAACATCCAAACACGTCTTTTCTTCAACTTGCTTGTTTTCTTCCTGAGTTGTGACATTTACTGGATCGGTATCTGTTGTTTTGTCCTCAACTTGAATTCCTACATTTGATGCTTCTTTCTCGATAAGTTGTTGTAACTTGTTTTCTAATGACTTCTTATCCTTCTTAAGTTTCTTAATTTGTGTCAGTAATTTTTCACTATGGTTTTTAAGTCGAGAAACTTCTTCATTTTGCATATTTTGTGATACTTTTTTTCCTTCTTGAGAAATTACTTTTGAAATATCTGATATATCTTCTGGCGTTATTGAATTTGGTTTCAATATAACATCTTGGAGTGTTATTTTCTTCTACTTGTGGGAAAATTTCAAAAACTTCTTTTTTGTATTTAGAATAAAGGACCCTAGAGTTTCCATCCAGGGTGAGCCCAAAACAATGCACTATTGTCAAAAAATAAGGTTTTCAAGGTGAATTGCGAGGTAAAAGTATAATCTCCAATACTTAGGTGTAGATTGCTTATGTCGTATTGTTTGTCACATGTGTCAACAAATATCGTTTCAACTATATTTGATTCAAGAATCACCAATTGGTTAGGACATTTAGGACTAACATAATTACTTCTTTCAGTAGGACTGATAGAGATTATGATATCTCTTCCTGTGAGTGATCCTTTGATTTTAAATAGTGTGTCAACACATTTACTAAAGGTTTTAGGAAATCTTCCCTCACTAGCTTCCATTTTGCGTTGATGTTTTTATGTAAACAATATGTCAACTTGAGCTATTTGTATTATAAAATATCCCTTATTTCTTCTATATATTATATATATAATTATTTTTTTTCAAATATTTTCCTCTTTTAAATAGCCTTGACTCTACCTAATTTACTCTTAATTTTTTTTATATCCTTTTTATACAAAACCCCTTTTTTTGTAATTAAATTTTTTTTCTCTTTTTTTCACTCTTTTATAATTTTTTTTGTTTTTGTTTTTTTTTTTTATATAATAATAAATTTTTAATATAATAATATAAATATATATATTATAAAATTATAATTATATAAAATTTATATATACTTTTTTGAGACCCACTTTTCCTTTTATATGTAACGATATAAAGCTTATATAGTATCCTTCTTTTATAATTACAATAATATTTTTTTTTCTCAGGAAACTTGGATGAGACATGATTCTTGGTATGGTCACAATCTTTAGATTTGAACGATTAAAATTATTTGGATCACACCTTTTTTCTCCAATGTTATCAAAATATCTTTTGTTGCATATAACTTTATAAGGCAGCAGGTGACAATGATTCGCTCTACCAGTTCAGACAAGACGCAACGCGTTACAATGGTGGGTAGAAGAGTGGAACCAGTGGGGTTGAGGAAGATCAGCATGAACACATGCAAAGGTAGTGTTCAGCTATGGCTTTGGACGTTATTTACAATGGTGAGCCAAAATGTAATGACCAAATTTATCACATTAACAACTAATAAGTGGGTGTTATAATGCATACAGATTGGATTGTATGGTTGGGACCTCGTCCAGGCGAATTCGACTACTGATAATTTATATAATATCTTTCTATTGTGTTCTTTTTAAGTCACTTTTGTGGATGGGTTCAACTACAGGTGTATGCTACAACGTTGTTGGCCCGTTGATTGGTGGTTAGCGGATGGACATGAGCCAATTGATGGGATTTGGTGACATCGTAGGAGGAATTAACCAAATCCGGTGGCGGCAGCTTCTAAGAGCGATGGTGGCTTTGTTGGCTGAAAGATAGTGTCAGATGGTGTGGATGAGGCAAAGCTTATCAGAGGAAGGTAGAGCAGGCGGTGGCGGTGGGAGTTGATCGGCAACGCAAATGACTGTAGAATCTGTGGGTGGTCGCATGAGGTAAGTTGTAATTTTTCTTTTTCTTTTTAATGGCCAAAGGCCTGATTGGCGATATGGAGAACTCCAACTTTTTTGTAACGAAATGCTTCACTTGATGGCAACAATGTTGACGAAACCTTGATGGCCAAGGGCCTGGACCAGAGAGCGTGGCTCTGTGCAGCGGTGAAGCAGCCAGAGGATCGACTCCTCTGATACCAAGTGAAGTGAACAAAGTTCCTTCTAAAAATTAATTACTCCAGAAGACTTGGAATATCAAGATATCCATGAGGATACAAATATTATATATTAAATATATGAATATGAATGAGTGATTTTCAATGAAAACGAGAGCTTGCTTATATATTAGGCAAGTGCCTCTTCATGGAGAGTCATGTCCTATTAGACATGTCTCTTCAACCTAACTATTGATTCTTATTAACTAATCATTATTACAATTATCCTCGTTACTTATATTTATATTATTTATATATTTTATTCGTAACAACATCCCTAGGAGAATTTTTTTCTCCAAGATGGTCCTCAGCCGACAACGAGCAGCCCCTTGCAACCACCAACTAGCTCGTTGTGTCATTTTCTCCGCCACCTGAACCATGCATGTGGTCCCTCACCCATCTGTCATGATTGTATGTTTGAAGGTGGGCCTCCTGAACCTAAAGGTATGCCTTGTCATTGACTCATTTGGTAATTAAGTATTGTAGTTTGTTTATCATTACACTCCTGGGCATGGATTAATGGGGGGATTAGGTAGGAAAAATGGGCTAGGTCTGCACTCTTGTGCCTTAGACCTGGTTTGTATATTAACCTTGGATTCTAGTCCCGTGGGATCTCTTTTATTGACCATTTGCCTTTAAAGATGGTATTTCATGGGAAACCTTGATTTTGGTTGCGTGGTCCTGCTCCCTCATCCATACATACTGCCCCTTTTCCACTCATTATAACCCCATTCATCATTTCTCCCACCTGGGTCCACATTCCTCCACTAGGTCCACATAGGGCTAGCTCTCCCCTTCCCTTTGCCCACACCTTGGGTCAGGCCTGGAATCATGCCTCAAAGGTTGATGCAGCTAAAAAGAAAAGTAAAAGCACAATTGGCCACATTCAATAGGGAAATGTACCATAAAATGCAAAAGATTGTCGGGACAAACACATTTAGCACATGGGAAAAAGCCAATACATAATCTCCACCCCATCATCATAGCCATCACCCTGGTTCCTATAGGTTCTATGAGACTCCATCATATAGGTAACCATGATTGTCCCAACCCTTGGTAGGGAATGAACCGCCCTACCTTAAAAGGGGGTATCCATTGCTATATCTCACACATCATGCTCTTACCCCTTGAACCTCGAGAAATTAATTAAAGAAAAATCACAAAAAGGCAAAATGCATATAAAGAAGGGTGGAAAAATCAAGGTTGGGGCACCTCATGTACCACGATTGCTCCCTCCTATACATTATATACCCAAGTGTGGGCTTCCCTTCGATTAGCTACCCTTGTACCCCAACATGTGGCCCAAGGTTGCCCCTTCTCATTCCCTACTCCATTCACCTCTTTATCACATGCCACCACCTTTTAAAGGATGTACCTTGGACATATTATCCTCTTTAAAGGTAGAAACCACCTAATAAGATAATTGGTTAACTGCATTTGGAGTTTGGAGACATTAGCACATGCTAAGCCCATTATGGAAGGGCAGGTCATTAAAAAGTCCCCATTTGTGGTCCATGGTTTGTAAGCTCTTTTACTCGATTTCCTTGATGACTTGTTGTATTCGAAGGCTAGTGGACACATTGGATCTTATGTAGGATTGCAGATTGTCTCCATCTTGGGTTTGGTTTCCCTATAGGTGGTCCTAACCCTCCAGAGGGCTACATTGGCACATGTAGGGTGTGTGTTGAGAGCCATTGGCCTCCACAACATTAGACAACACTCCATGGATCCCTAGAGATGTTCAGAGACTGCTCGAGTTTCGCTTATTGAACGAGGAAGATGCACCTGGTTCACCTTTGCCCAGCAAGCCCCACAGTTGTACCATGCATTTTGCAACTGACTCAGGACTTGTAGGATGATGTGGCATCACCTACACCATCATCTAAGCCCTTACAAATGGTCTACACGCATCTTCGACTTACTTATAGACCCATGAGGTCGCTTGTGTGCCCTCACAACCATTGGGAGCACCACAAGTTTATTATGTGGAGAACAAGTGACCAACCCTTTGTCCATTACTTTTGAAAGTCCAACTCATCATTTTGGCACTTATGGACTTCATCAAGCCTCTTAGAGAGCCCAACGACATGCATTATTGATTATTCGACCTCTTGGGAGGCTTATTATTTTATTTGTGAGCTAGTTTGGTGGGCTGGTCACCAATAAATAATTATTTGCACATTATTTTAGTTGATGGGCTAATGTAGGTTCAAATTAGGTGATTCGAACTCCTAATGAGTGTATAAATAGGAGAGACATGAACTCCTTTGTATTATCACTTTGGATTGGATTATTCTTCTCTTTAGAGATTTTCACACTTTTTCTGGGATGATGAATTGGAGCATGAATGAATTTTGATGTTTGGATTGGAGTATTTTATCTTGGAACTTCTTTATTGTCAAATTGTTGATGCTTGGATATGTTATACTACAATTTACATTTAAGTACACACGTTTAATGTTATTCTTGTTATACATTTTTCATGTGCATCGAATGGCATTTTTGCTATATTAGGGCTAATTGCTACATTGTATAATTGCAAATTTGTGGAATTATTGTCTCTATATAGCATCTCTCAATTTTTGGGCCATGTATGTGAATGGAATCTCCTAGGGATAATTCCACTGGTGAATTTATCTTGATAAGCCATCTCCTTTTACAAAGCGAAGTATAAAAGCTTTGAGGTCTCTTCTTCTTTCCCTAAAGGCCAAGCGAAGTAGACCTTAAGGTCTCCATGGCTGAAATATGAGTTCCTTTCTCATCATTCTCCTAGACTCTATTCTCCGTAAGGGATTAGGCATTGGTCCACCAATAGGTGATTATTCAAAGAACATTTTTTCTCCTCCTCTCCCTTTCTCTTCTAGGTCTAGCCAAGTTGGGTCACCTAGGGCATCACTTTCCTGACAAACTAGCCAAAGAAAAAGTTTGATATCCTAGCCTCTACTGTGCTAGTGTGTCTTCAAGGCCTCCTCCAGTTTTGAAGCCATTCCGATGGTGGAGTTGTGAGATAACCCAAGCCTTAGCTTTGAGATCAAAATTTGCCTTGGTATTCCCTAGGCAAGCGCCTCATAGGATCAATTTGACACATTTAATTGGAAATTCTTGCTTTGATCCTTTCCCTTTCTTTGTCTGGGTTAAGAACATCATTGGTTGCTAGATTCTCTCTCCTTAACCTAGGCTAGGTCCACTTGGTCCTGTGTGGTCCCATACCTTTGAAAGGTCAATTCTTCAAGAACCATTCGAGAAGCCAAGTTCAATAAGGATTTTAGGATTGGGAAATGTGAAAATTCCATCACTTACAACAATTGATTTACTTTACCTACTTATTTTCCAATAAGTTATTTATTAAATTCCTTCAATAAACATTAAAATAAATTCTACTGCAGATATCACACCATAATACAGAAACAAACACATGCACAAGAATCGACACAGATATTTTGGACAGTAGTACCCAGAAAAACCCAATGTGGGAAAATGGGTGCAGCAAGGGAGGATTTTATTATTCAGCAATTCTTCAATGCAACAGGGTGCCAAACTGGCTTACCCAACAGAGCCCCATCACTTCTCCAGTCTCTGCGTCAGCCTGGCTGACCTCTGCATAGCTCCCAGACACTATGCGTCGGCCCCTGCCTCTCTGCGTCAGCATTGGGCCTCTTTGCGTCACCCACGCCAATGTTGCACGAAGTGCCCCTCCGCCCCCGCCCCCCACATGGTTCCAAGCCCCTAAGCGCGTCCCATACGGAAGCGCCTAGGAAGCTTCGCCGGAAGCGCGCTTCCGAAGTTCGAAAGCGCCGCTTCCGAATTTTTTGCCGCTTCCTGGAAATTCGGAAGCGTGGTACGGAAGCGCCGTTTCCGAAGTGCTGAATTGCGCTTCGTACGACGCTTCGGGCGTCGGAAGCGTGGTGCTTCGGAGGAGGAAGCGTACGCTTCTCGTACGCTTCCAGAAAAGCTTCCGGAAAAGCGTTTAGAAAATTGTTTTTTTTTTTCAATTTTTTTTTAATTTTAGGTGAGTTTGCTTATTGGGGGTGGGTCCACCTTGGGTTAGGGTGATGAATGAAAGCAAAAAAAAATATAAATATAGCAGATGCTCCCTCATGGTAATGTTAAATTCTTAAAGTAAAAGTGACAT
>APFE031192059.1:172192-208734 GCA_000404065.3 Pinus taeda | reverse complement strand
TATAGCAAACGCTTCCGCGGACGCTTCGCTTCCTAGATTTTTGGAAAATGACACTTCGGCGTCCCTGCTTCCAAAAAACACTTTCGCTTCGTGAAACATTGACCCACGCAGGCCCTCCAGTGACGGCGCAGTCTGTTGCTGCCTTTGCATCTGCCCCTCCAACCTTTGCGCTAGTCTCCTGGTGTTGTTGCCGACTCTCTGCTCCGTACTTGTTGCTCTCCGGACCACTAGTTTGAATTTCTCAGCTAACCCCGCTCCAGAAATCAAACTGACTTGTCTCCTCAGTGTGTTCTCCAATTGGCCCTCAAGCCTCTTCTTATACTTTTCTCATTGGTCTATGAACGGCCGAGATTAAATCTCTAATCAATGGCTAAGATTAGATTTGGCTTGATCCATGACTTTTGGACCCTTCTAACCCAGTTTTATATTAATACCCATTAATATTTTATTTTTCCTTTGTTTAGACTTAGGAAGTCCATTACAAATATTAATTATTTTAATATCTCCCAAATCGGTTAGAATCTGCCCAAACCATTTCTGGGTCTTGGAGATCTCATGTGTTTTAGCCTCTCCACCAATTTTCATGGCTAGAGCACATCCCATGCTACCCCAAATCAACACTCCCTCTTAGCAAGGACTGTGCTCTAGTAATACTCCTCACTGAGTATCACCTTGATCATCCAGGACCAGTCCCTGTGTTGATACTAAGTCTCCATGCCTAACATCCTCTGCACTGTTGCATCTTGTACTGTTGCCAATGGCCCTACCACGACCATTGCTACATCTATACGGCAGCTCCCTATGCATCCGTGCTGCTGCTGGTCCTTTCTCCCAACACTGCAACTCCCTCTACACCTGTGTCGCTGTTGGTCCTTCTTCCCAACACCGTATCTGCACTGCAATCTCTTCTCGCCACATTGCACCTTGCTACTGCTGACTTCTATCGCACTGCAACATCACCCCCATTTCTGCCACTGAAATGGATTCTTTATCATCCCCATCTTTTCCCTGAAATAATCAAACTTTGTTCTTCCAAAAACCTTAGTGAGGATGTCTGCCACCTGTTCTCTTGTAGGAGTGTAGCTCAACTGTACAGCTCCTTGTTGGACACAGTCTCTGACAAAGTGACACCGGATATCAATATGCTTTGACCGATCATGAAACACTAGATTTTCAGAGAGCTTAATGCAACTCTGATTATCGCACATGAACCTAGTCGCCTCCATTTTTCTTTTGAATAGGTTCACAAGCAGTTTTCTAAGCCATAGGGTCTCACACAAAGCTGTGCTCGCTGCCATATATTCTGCCTCAGATGAGCTCAGAGCCACGAACTTCTGTTTCCTACTGCACCAGGAGGTCATTCCTGATCCAATGTTGAAACAATACTCAAAGGTACTTTTCTGATCTACTGAAATTCCTGCCCAATCTGCATTAGTAAATCCACTCAATTTGATATCCTTACTCCTGGTGTACAAGAGTCCATAATTGACTGTTCCCTATAAATACTTGAGAACATGTTTGGTTGTTGCCCAGTGCGCCCTCTTCGGTTCCACCATGAACTAACTAAGGGTGTTGACAACATAGCAAATGTCTGGCCTAGTATTGACCAGATACATCAGGGACCCTATGAGCTGCCTGTATAAGGTGCGATCAACATCCTTGTCTTTTGATGCATCAATCTTCTTCCAGTTGGTGATCATTGGAGTAGCCATGGGTCTACAACAGTGTTGCACTAATCGCGGTTAAATCGGAAAATCATGATTTTTTCAAATCGGAGATATTATCAGCCGATTAAATCGCAATTTTTTTTTTGGCGATTTTTTTCGGAAAAATCGCTGGAAAATAATAATAATAATAAAAAATAAATAAATAAATAAATAATTTTTTTTTTTCTTTTTATGAGGAGGAGGAGGTGACCCAAGCTACCCTTGTCACCAGTAGAGGACGTGGTCTACCTCCTGTAGCTCCTAGTTCTTCAGCTTCTAGAGCACAATAGAGTCTACTGCCAACTCCACTGACCTCTACATCTAGAGGGGCAAAGGAAATCAGTAGTATTAGACTTTAGTTATTTGGTTCATTCCATTGTATATGACATTATGACTCATGATATGAGATACATTATTATATTTTTTGTTGATATTTTGAGGCTGAGTTGGGAGTCATGAGTCAGGACTTACTATTTAGGACATGATTCACTGTTATGTGTGATGTGGCACTAGAAGTGATATTAAACATCTTATATATTAGTTCTTTTATCATATTTATGTGTCAATGTATTTATTTTATGTTGTGGATGCTTTAGATATTCAAAAAACTGACAAAAATGAATATTTTTGTTGTTCGATTTTTACCCGATTTTTTCCGGTTTTTTCCGCGCACCAAATTAATCCCAATAACGATTAGTGCAACATTGGTCTATAGTCCTCCATCCCGAATCTCTTCAGGATTTCTGTAGCATATCTCCCTTGCCCAAGGAAGATCCCTCCCTTTTGTTGCAAAACTTCCAACCCTAGGAAATAATGCATCCATCCCAAATCCTTCATATCGAATTTTGTGGCTAGATTCTTCTTGCAGTCCCTGATGAGCCTGGATGATCCTGCCAAAAAGAGACCATCCACATATAATACCAAGATTAGCGGCTCATTCCCTACAACCAAATAGTAGAGATTTGGATCTGCGTCACTCTTGACAAATCCCATCTTCTGCAAGTAGCCATCGATTCGACCATACCATGCTCTAGGTGCCTATTTCAGCCCATACAAGGCTTTCTTCAACCTGCATACATGAGACTTCTTCTCATGTGTCTCAAAGCCCTCTAGTTGTTCAATGTATCCCTCTTCTTCTATCACCCCATTTAGAAATGTCGTTTTGACATCCATTTGATGAATCTCCCACCTCATCTGTGCTGCAAGAGATATCACGGTTCTAATAGTTGTATACATGGCTACCGGGGCGAAGGTCTCTTCGTAGTCAATTCCTTCCTTCTGAGCATACCCATTAGCCACAAACCTGGCTTTATATTTCTTAACACTGCCGTCTGCAGCGTTTTTGATCTTGTAGATCCATTTCGAACCTACCACTGATTTGTCTTGAGGCCTTGGCACTACCTCCCAGACATCGTTCACCATTATGGAGTTGTACTCCTCTACCATCGCATGTAGCCAAACTTGATGTTGAGTTGCCTCTTGGAAATTGGCAAGCTCCCCATCCTGAGCTACTAATGCCTGATATATATTTGGTTGTTTTTGCTCCCTCTTATTGTTTCTTGGTGCACCGATGAAGTCCTCTGCATCTCGCAGAATCTGACAAAGTTCCCTGCTAGTTCTCCCTCTGCCAGCAGGTGCTTTTGTTAGTTCCTCCTCATCCTATGAATCTTCTTGACCCGAGGAAGAATTCTTTACCTCCAGTGGTTGAAGAGGTTTAACCAACAACTCCTCTTTTGACTACTCCTCGGAAGGCATTTCACGAGATTTTCTGAAAGCCCTGTCCTCCATGAACTTCAAATCTCGTCAAACCACTACCTTCCTGCTCCCTGGAAGATAGATTCTGTATGCCTTAGCGTTCTCGCTATATCCCACTAGATATCCCTTTTCTGCAATTTGATCCATATTTTTTCCTCAGGTTCGTGGCAATATGCTAAACTTCCAAATATCCTGAAAATAACTGACTTCAGGCATCTTCCCTGTGAAAACTTTCTCTGGAGTAATCTTGCCCAATGCCCAATGAGGAGTCTTGTCCGAACATAAACTACTGTGTTGCATGCTTCTGCGCACAGGAATTTTGGCATATCTTGATCATACATCATGGCACTAGCTGCTTCTACAATAGTCTTGTTCTTCCTTTCTACTACTCCATTTTGCTTCAGATTGTAAGGAGTTGTCCACTCTCTTTTGATGCCCTCCTTAGCGCAAAAATCAGTGAAGTCTTTATCGACATACTCTCCACCATTATCTAAGAGCAAAACTTTTATTTTCTTCCCAGTTAGATTCTCCGCCAGAGCCTTGAACTCTTTGAATTGACAGAAAAACTCATTTTTGGTTTTCAGAAAATAAATCCAAGGTTTTCTCGAGTGGTCATCAATGAAGATAAGGAAGTACTCGGCACCACTAAAAGCTTTAGTGGACATAGGTTCGCAGATATCTGAGTGTATCAATCCCAATACACTCTTGGCCTTGTTTTTACTTTGCTTAGATCTTCATCTGGGTACTACATGCTTGCATTAGCAAGCCCAGATTCTATCATTCCACTCCATTGTACTTAGTTCCAGTTGAAAAAATTAATAAAATGGCTTAGATTTATGGTTGCTATTCTATGATTCACTGATCTATATTTGCATGTGTGAATTTTGTGTTTGCATGTGTACAATTGTTTTTGTAGCTTCTTGCATATATTTGATATTCACTATTTTTCCTAGTTTGACACATTACAAAATTGATATTGTTTGATAGAACAAATAATAATAATACTTATTTTTATAAACTATCCTTCCTCTTTATAGTGGATTTGAATATATTCTTTTCCTTACTCAAATTAAAATCTCTTTACTAAATAAATTTATGACCCTTTTAAATTGTAATAACTTTTGGCATATGATTTGCTTTTATCCTAAAAACCGCCTTTGACTATATATCAAATTTCATGACTCTCACACCTAGATCCATACGACCCCTTTGATTAATTTTAGACAATGGTTGTTGGTGATAGCTTGATGGTCTAGATGCAGTTGATATCGAGGGTGGTAGAATTATTGTGGTGGTGTTACAAAAGTGTGGCGATTGTACTATTCAAGGTGGCAGCTAATGGTGCAACATGGCAGTTGAGCAAGGCATGTACTAACCAACAGTGGATTGCTACGTTTAATGGCCAAACAATGGACAAGGTGAAATGGAGGTAGCTAGTTGTGTGTTGTATGGAAGGTAGAGATTTGTTTGTACGACAACAACTACAGGAAGCGACTATGGATGGAGGAAGTGGTGGTTCGCTGAGGCAGTGGTGTAGGCTTCTATGGAGATGGCATTTACTACAGGTTGGGGGTCGGCTTCTATGGAGATAGAAGCTACTACATGTTCGGGGTCGGCTTCTATGGTGGCGGTTTATATAGAATTTTTTTAATTGTTTTTCTAAATACATTTTTTAAATACGATCTCATATGTCCACGGAATATTTGTACCAGGATGATCCACCTTAAGGGATCACTTCTGATTGGCTTAACCATGGTGCTTGGCCCCGAGAGTGTTGAGAAAAATGAACCCATCACCTCTCAATAGCAAAGGCGCTTTAATGATGGGGACTCTACCAATTGAGCTAACCCTCAGGGCTTCTTAAATATGATATATTTATACTTTTTTATTTTTAGAGCTCTCAAATAGGAGAAGCCCCAATTTTTTTTAGTGTTTGACTAAAAGCCTCTAAAAAAGTTGTGGCCAATGGTCGGATCGAACCGACTCTGATATCAAATATGAAATCCAAACCTAACTCATGAGTTAGAGTTTATGTAATATTTGCAAAGCAATAAAGAAATCAATTTAGAATAAATATTTAATATTAAATGTATGAGAGAATTGATATTGTTTGATAGTACAATGAGGGCCCTATTTATATACTAGGCGGGAGTGCCCTTTCACAAGAGTTATTATTTATATTATTCCATATTTATGTTCATAACAATAACATAATTTGAACCGCCTTTCCAGAATTATATATTAAAGATTAAATTGTGATTTACCGTTTACTTAAGGTTGCTTTGACCATCCCGGATCTGGGTGTTTGACGGCAACATAGGCACGTGGCCAGCGGTTTGGATGAGCGCGTGGTTGATCTTCAATGCCACACACCCTCACACGGCTCTGGTGATAACTCCGCCTCTGCTCCAGCTTAATGAATGATGCCAGTACATCCATTCACGTCGGTTAATTTCTTGATCATGGCGCTATCAACTCGCCATAATCGCGTTTATCCTCTCCGCTCTAGCTCCTCCTCCATTGCAGTTGCAGCGGCTCGTTATCGGCCTCTCTCAGAAGTAAACTAGGCTTTGATTTGCTGGCGGAGCTTTTGGCTATGCCTTCAAACCATTCTTTGTTTCCCCTGCTCTTTAGTTCGCCTCCCGCTCGCTGCCCTGAGCTCTGAAGCCAAGTTAGTTTTCTCACTTCCCTGCTTCCTTCGTCTTCCACGAAGCCAGGATCATTCCGCCCCTCCAGCTATGTCGAAATTGTGACACCGTATGAGTTGCAAAAGGGGTAGCTCACGCGGGCAAATTGGGTGCCAGGCTACCTCCTCCCCGACAGACTCTTCAATCTCCGACCCGGACCTTGGCTCAGACAGGTACCCTGCTACTCGGAGTGGCTGGGGTAGGGGCAGAGGATTACAGATAACTGCACCGAGCTCCTTCCATTCCATTCCATGACTAACGCTGCTCGGTTACGTTTCCCCTGTAGTCATGGCACTTCTTCCTTTATGGCCACGGTTACCATCGAGCTAAGCGAGCTCAATTTAGGTCAAGGGGCTAGTTCCCTCAGAGTGACTTTGGACAGGCCGACGGAAGACGAACCAGGCCCCATTCGGACAAACCTCGATCAGAGCAAAGCTTCAGGCTCTGGTAAAGTCAAAGCTCCTCAAAGCATGAAGCTTCAGGCGAGCTCCTCAGATGATGACGATGATTACAAATATGGATGCGGCATCACCGAGGAGCCGCCTGATCCCTCTCTCGATGCTTAAGCAGGTTGGTTCTTTCTGGTTTTCTTGGATTTCTGCTAGCTCGAGAAGGTTCACTCATCACTGTCCTAGATATGTTTACAAATGTATTAGCTCATACTACCACTTTTTCACTCGAAAGGGGCATTCTACCAGCCTTCAATTTCCAATTTTGGTCGCAATCATAGTTACCTCTGTTTTCAGTTATGGGTGGTCATGTCGCTGGTCACAACCACCAGGTCTAGTTTTACTGTCTGGGTTGTCGTATAGCTCTGGTTTATTTCTCAATTCCAAGTTTTGGTTGTTGTATAGGCCCAGCGTAACTCTCAATTCCAAGTACAACTATGGGGTTTTCTATATTTTTGTCTCACTCATGAACAGACTCTCTACAGTTCCTGAAAGCAATACTCTACTGGACTTCGGCAAACAAATATGCTTTGCTTGTAATCATGCTACAATTTTGGGCCAGCTCTACGAGGTCATGGCCTCAGTGTAAAATATTTTTGTATTAATATAGAAGTTTCCTTATTCAGGAAAAAAAAAAAAAGGTTGCTTTGACCATTAAAACAAATTTGGAATTTACTCTCATATAATATAAAGATCAGATTTGCAGTGGTTGATAAAGTTTAGTTTCTTTGACATAGCTGTAATCACACTCTAAAATTGTCTTGTAAAGCATAATTTGGAGATATTTCAAGTTTTACACATCTTTAACCAAATTGTTGCTTAACTTAAGCTTTCTTCAAGAATTCATGTTTCTACTTGGGTTATGATCTTTTTCACAAAATCTGGAATCTTGTCTTGTAGATCTTAAATAGATTTGTAATTTAACTCTTCGAGCTTAATTTCACCTCAGTGGAAGATTTTGAGCAAGTGGTTTTCACCACTAGGCTCAAATTTGGAAATTTGCCATTGTAATATCCCCAATTTTGTGAGCATGAGAATTTTGCCCAATTTTGGTAATATTAATTAAAAGAGGCAACTAGTATTTTGGAGAAAGGTGCAAAGTATTATTTTATTGCAGATTGATGGCAAATTATTATTTTATTAAAATGGTGGAAAAAGTTACTAAGTGGAAAATGGCCCCTACCAATAAAATAATATTAAAAAGAGTCTAGAAGGATTGAGAGAAAATATAAAAGGAGGGACTCATTTTGTGGATCATCTTTTGACTGTTGCACTTCATATTTCATCTTCTCTTGGAGTTGTTTAGCACAAGGGTTAGAGTCTTGTTTAGCACAAGAATTCCAAACGAAATTCCACTCTAATTTCAGAGAACTTCAAGTGTCTCCCTAGTGAGGCAATTTGGGGAGCTCAATTTAGAGCTTCCATTGGATGTCATTGCAAGAGTTTATTCAGTAGTGCATTTTTCTTGGGCGTAGAGGTATTTTGTGGAGCACATTAGGGAAGCAAGTGTAGGTTAGAGGCTTTGAGATTTTGTAGGGAATTTTCTTATTGTTAGAACGAAGTTTGGATAGCGATTTGCCAAGCTGGATTGGAGGTTATTACTTGGGTTCATTTTTCTATATTTTGGCAAGGGCACAAAAGCTATTGACCAAGTGTTACACAGGGTTTTAAAGAAGTGGAGTCGAGAGAGATAAGTGCTGGAGATAGGAGGTATTGAACAGTGAAGAATTTAGCTGGAGCTGGGAGGAATTTCCCATGGACGATTTGGGCATAATTCAGTGGTATCAAAACTGTGGGGCGTTTTTTGGCCAGATTGGGCAATTCACACTTGTTGGGGGTCACCAGGGGTTGGTAGACTCAACCCAAACCCTTTTTGGGTTTTTGTGGGTTTATTGAGAGGAGTATCCAAATAATTTTACAGAATTTTATGGGTGATATTTGGGCCCATAATTCTCATTCTTATAGCAGGTCGTATTGCTTATTAGTTGGTAAATTTGCATCACTTTGTAGATTCAGGTTTGGCCCAACTTTCTGGGTATTTTTGGGTATGAGGAGTGGAGCCCATGGCTGCAATTTTAGGGTGATCCAGGCATTTTTTCGCAGCAAAATCTTCAGTCCCATTCTAGTAGCAACATCAGTAATTTCCTAGGTAGTGCGTAGTACTAGTTTGGCCCAGTATTTCCTCCATATCAGAGTTGTCTCACTGGGTTTTTCAAAGCTTGCAGTAGCAATCCCAGATTCCATTTTATTTACTCATTGTACTTATCATTCTCGAGATTAATTAAATGGCTCAACTATTCTGCTTTATTTTCCTAGTGTTTTGATATGCATGTGCAGTACTTGTTTATGGTTGTTGCTCCTTGTACATGTTTCTGTTATTTGTTGTAAATTTTCAATTTGGAATATTATCGTGGTATCATAGCCATGATCTTGGCCAACTGTGGGCGTTAAGCCAAGTGATGACAAGACCAGAATAAAAAGCTAAGAAATCATGGGATCCAAAAAAAGGTTAAAATAAAAAAACATGGCAGAAACTGTGAATGAGGTGATTAGGATGCAACAAATAATGATTGATGTGGGGGAGCAGTTGATTCATACCACAATGGGAATCAAGACTATTCTCAATTATACAAGAAATCCACTATGCCAAAATTTTAGGATAATGCATCAAGATGGCAAGACATTATTGCAAACAATGTGGAGTTAGTGGCAACAAATTAGAGGGCATGCCAATCATTAGGACATGACATTCAGGGGTCCCTCTCCTTTTGGGAGTTCTGTGAACTAAGAGAGATGCACAAATGAGTGGGAATTCAATGGAATTATGTAGAGATGATGAGGAGGATCAAGGTAGAAGATGAAAAAGTAGTTGAAGGGGCCATGGTTGGCAAAGAGATAGTTAGGCATACACCTGTTGATGAGATGTCGACAGTTGATGAGGTACCCAGTGTTGTGAACAAGTTTTCAAGTGATAGCAGCGCACCACAGATTAATGAGGTGCTGGGAGATATCTCCGCCATTGATGAGGAACTGATTGGTACAAGGGCATCCGGATCTATGATAGAGTTGTCGGATGACAGTCACCTACATCTAACCGGTGAGGATCTTTTATATGATGGGTTGTCGGTGGAGGAGCAGTTGGAGGCTCATGTTGAGGTCGTGATGGAGGAGGACGCACAGGCGTCCTTGGGGTTAGACATTGACGAGGACCAGCACGGAGAGCACACGTTGGGATTTCAGCACAGTTCGCTTCAGAGGCACGTTGATGTGGTCCTCAACGTTATTATCTGACCCTTATGCATTGGATTGAGAGAGGTGGAGTTGTCGAAACAGGTCATAGGGGATGATCGAGTCAGCAGGGGCCAGTGGCTTGATTTGAGTATGACACAACATCAGCATGGACGGCTTGTCTCATACATAGGAGATTGTACATTCGATCCCTCCTTTGGGATTGAATGGAAAGAGGTATTGAGTTGGTACTCGATGGAGCAAGTTAGGCAGTTGGGTACATCCATGGCCTCATTTTAGTGAAGGTTGTGGATTATTAGAGGAGTACAAGGGCTACATTGAGGTGGGATTCCCCATCACAACATGGGCTTGGTTAGTGATGATTTTAGCAGTTTGATGGATCCGGTGACTGAGCGCCCACACACTTTCAGCTCTCCATCAGCACTAGTGTTGGGTTGGATTGACAGGGGGACAGGCAGACGTTGCGGGTTTTCTGGGGATGTTGGGCATACATGGGATTGTAGGATGATGAACATACTCTGGCAGGGGCTAGTCGAAGGAGGTGCCATCTGCAGGCCATCGGTCAGGGCATTGTATGAAGACAATGCTCTCTTATTGGCATATTGGACGTAGGAGCTACTGAGGCTAGGCATAGTAGTATCATTTTGGTTATCATGTAGTGGGTTCACTAGCAGAGTAGCAGATGCATGGATGCATGTGGGATGGTTGAGGATGCAAGGTGGTGTGGTAGTTGGGGTAGGTGTTTGGTGGTGCGCACAGTCATGCCATAGAGTTCAGTGTTCTGCCGAGGAGGACAGAGGTACACGAAGGAGTGTTGTGTTGTGTGGGCTTGCACTGTGGAGTAGGAGGAGAAATTCACATCACCTCGAGGTTTCGCATGGAGTGACAACTACTTCATCACAGGAGGGATAGTAGATGATTCAGGATGTTATGGCGACTGGTAGTGGTGTCCAACAGTGCACAAAGGTGTGTAACTGGGTGCATTCATTTGCCAAGGGGCATGAAGATACATGTTCTTATGCAGGGGAGCACAGGGATGCTTGGCCGTATGTAGTGATGTGTGATGTTTCCCATTGGGATTTTGGAGCATTACCACCAGGGAGATCGCCTAATAGAGACGACAAGCATGCCATTGGGTAACTATCACCCAGGATCGATGAGGACACGGATGAGCACCATTTGATGACATCCATGGGGACTCGTGTGCCTCTCTTACTTCTATATTATTTGCAGGCAAAGAGGAGTTGGATGTTATCCCTTGACACCTTCATCACGAGCAACAAGACATGAGAGGCTCACTTGAGATAGTTAGTTGGGACACAGAGTATCCAGGGAGAGACTTCTCGATGGTGGCATTTGGTCAGTGCACGAGCTGATGGGTGCAGGCTTAGGGAGGTGACTGTGAGGGAGTTGCAGGGTGCACTATTGGCAAGACAACCCAAGGTGTTATGTGAACATGAGGGACAAGGAATGGTAGTCCTCATTGGCAGCAGGATGCCTAGGCTCCAGGCAGTATCTAGGTACATCATCAGCAGTTAGGATAGCAGGTTTTGTTGTGTGTTCTAGCAGGAGTAGAGAAATTTGTCATACGCGGGATAGATTCTTGATGCTTGGTGCCCATCTATTGGTTACATACAAGGGTCAGAGACAAGGCACAAAGTAGTCACAGTAGCTAGCTAGTTGCATGTAACTACAACATGTAATGAGGATTGGGAGTTGTGGACCTCTAGTACGGCTATGGGATCTAGGGATCCAACTGATTGGTTAGACCCTCCATTTCTTAGCGAGTACAGTTAGGATAGTCAGTGATCTAGTTCATTCTCAGACTAACACATTGGGGATCTTCAAGGTCTTCATCATATGGCGAGGCAGGTTGTTGCTTAGGATTTGGGCCAACCATGGAGTGATAGGCTTTGGCATTGTTGAGTTTCTTGGGCAAGTTGGGCATAACCTCAATCATCACATATATTATGGTTGAGCGTTACAGGATAGGAGGCTCTGGTGCAATCATGTTGGGAAGGTAGTCATGACCAGAGTGTCACAGGGTCAACAGGACAGTTTCTTCCTGCAATGGGCATGGGAACTTGGCGTCACAGTACTTGACAGTTTAGCTACCCTTAGGGATGAGTTGGTTTCGATAGGGGGAGATGATTTTGATCTTCCTTTGGATTTTAGTGATTTGCTGTTGGCGTGGAGGATTTCACCAGCATGGAGGGATGACCAGTAGGAGGAGATCAGGGGAAGCTCATGCAGACAAGGATTCATCTTCGCCGGGGTTGGATTATATCTTTAGGAGTCCACCCTTGGAGTGCATGAGATGGATGACTCAATAGAGCAGTTGCATGATGAGTTGATCAGGATTTTATATTATCGTGATGCTTTACTTACTAGCAGTATGCAGAGGGATTCGAGTCCCTATACTAGGTAGGATAGTGAGTAAAGCAAGAGGTCCTTCATGTTGATTAGGATGGCCTAGGACCCATGTATCGAGGGACTCCTTCATGACAAGATAGTTCTAGGGATAGGGATGACTCAGTGGCACATTTGGGACCTAGGTATCGTTTGCAGTAGCCATTTGGGTCAGTTGATAGAGAGAGTGTTTGTTTGGGCATTGCTTGAGGACAAGCAAATATTTGCAGGGAGGACTATAATATCCCCAATTTTGTGAGAATGGGAATTTTTTCCAATTTTGATAATATTAATTAAAAGGGGCAACTAGTATTTTGGAGAAAGGTGGCGAGTATTATTTTGTTGTAGATTAGCGGCAAATTATTATTTTATCAAAATTGTGGAAAAAGTAACTAAGTGGAAAATGGCCCCTGCCAATAAAATAATATTAAAAGGAGTCTAGAAGGATTGAGAGAAATATAAAATGAGGGACTCATTTTGTGGATAATCTTTTGACTATTACACTTCATATTTCATAGGGACTCATTTTGTGGATCATCTTTTAACTATTACACTTCATATTTCATCTTCTCTTTGAGTTGTTTAGCACAAGGGCCACAATGTTGTTTAGCACCAGGAATTCCAAATGGAATTCCACCCTCATTTTGGAGAACTTCAAGTGTCTCCCTAGTGAGGCAATTTGAGGAGTTCAATTTAGAGCTTCCATTGGACATCATTGCAGGAGTTTATTTAGTAGTGCATTTTTCTTGGGTGCAGAGGTATTTTGTGGAGCACATTGTGGGAGCAAGCGTGGGTTAGAGGCTCTGAGGATTTTGTAGGGAATTTTCTTATTGTTGGGCTGTAGTTTGGACAACAATTTGCCAAGCTAGATTGGAGGCTATTACCTATGTCGATTTTTCTATCTTTTGGCAAGGGTGCAAAAGCTATTGACCAAGTGTTGCACAGGGGTTTAGAGAAGTGGAGTCAAGAGAGATAAGGGTTGGAGATAGGAGGTATTTCTTAGTGGAGAATTTAGCCAGAGCTGGGAGGAATTTCCCATGGTTGATGTGGGCATAATTCAATAGTATCAAAATTGTGGGGCATTTTCTAGCGAGATTGGGCAATTCACACTTATTGGGGGTCACCAGGGGTCTGTGGATTCAACCCAAACCCTTTCTAGGTTTTTGTGGGTTTATTGAGAAGAGTCTTTGGCTAATTTTATAGAATTTTTCGAGTGATATTCGTTTTCGAAATGCTCATTCTTATAGTAGGGCGTATCGCTGATTAGTTGGTAAATTTGCATCACTTTGTGGGTTCAGTTTTGGTTTGGAGTTGGGCCAAACCCTTTCTGGATATTTTTGGGTATGAGTGGAGCCCATGGCTGCAATTTCAAGGTGATCTAGGCATTTTTTAGAGTGGAATCTTTAGTCCCATTCTAGCAGTAGTATTAGTGATTTCCTAGGTAGTGTGCAGTACCACTTTGGGCCAGTGTTTCCTCCAAATCAAAGTTGTCTCACCTAGGTTTTTAATAGCTTGCAATAGCAAGCCAAAGTTCCATTTTCCTTATTGTATTCATCATTCTCGAGATTAATAAAATGGCTCAACTGTTCTGCTTTATTACAATTATTCGAGTTTGATACACATTTTTATTTTCTAAACATCTAAGTGAATTTATGTGATGTATGATTGTCTCCATTAAGGCTAAATTAACTTGTATAAAACATCACATCACTAAGCATTGAATATTTTATTTCATGCAATGTGATATCTTCATTGGATTTAATTCTTTTACATTTAATTGAATCTTTGTATTTGTGATTTGATCATATTAAGAGTTACTTAGGCACTCATAATCATCATATAATTAAGAGATACCTTCCTTTGCCTTAAGAGATCTAGCCAAAAGAGGAGGTTGTATTGAGATTACAATGATACTACTATCAGCCATTAGGGGAATTTTTGAGGTCGAAAATGAACCTCCTAAGAAAAATAATAAAATAGTAGTTAAAATAATAAAATAAGAGTTATGAGTTTAAAAAACAAAGAAAGGAAACTATTTTTTAATTGTATTTTTGGCTTATCTCCTTGTAGGTTTACTGAAATGTAAAAAGTGTAGACACCCATTGGATGCGGAATTAAATTCCACATCCAATTGTACCCACTCTGCATAATTTTGAGTAGACTCACATTGGAAAAAAACTATGTTGCCAGGAAATGTGGGTTCGGGGATGAGGACGAGTACATCACTTTTTGAAATAGGGTGCGTGGGTTTGTTGGGATATCTATATATAGATTATATATGTAATTTTGTATATTTTCCAACTATAAACAAGAAAAATAAATATTTATGATTTAAACTTTAAAAATTTAAACATGCACATCACTGAACATTCAACATTCACATTGAAATTTCAAAATTTCTAGTTTGATATCAAGTACAAATTGGAGTTTACATATTAATAAGAATCGTGATATATGTCCATTGTCATACTACATTCAAAATTTGCTTTAAGGCATCTCCAAATATGAACTAGGAAATTTCAAAATAGTGAACAATGGCTTCCTCAAGCCATGTCATCAGTATACATGTCATTAGCATCACTTAGATCTTCAGTGAGCATGCTCTCCAGCTACATAGCTACAATAGTAATGATATTCGGCCTACATAATGAATCTACAATGGTCATCTTTAGGTCAAAGCTACAGAAAGAGAAGTAAAAAGTCCAAGCTTGAAAAGAATTATAACAAAGTCAGTTAAAAAAAATTGACCCTAATGTTCCCGATTTTGGGGTTCCGCGCACCCAATTAGACAAAAGAACCCAAATTTTGGTTGTGAAGAACTCGGTGCTTACTCAGAGAACCTGGTTGTTTTAGGTGCATTTTAGCAGAACTCGCACCCAAACTTGGTACTTGGGGACGAGAACTCAGGACGGGTTCGAGAACCCCATCCCCGGCTTCGCGAACCCGTGCAACATAGAAAAAAATGAAAATACATGAACATGTTTTTTCATTTATTTCCAATTTTTTCCAATGTGAGTCTACTTAGAAGTATGCAAGAGTGGGTACTCAGATGTGGAATTCAATTTTGCATTCAATCATTGTCTACACTTGACGTTTGAGTAAATCTATAAGGATATAAGTCGAAAATGTATTAAAAAAGGTCGTTTTCTTCTTTTCTCTCCAAAATATTTACCCATGGGGATAACATCATCATCTTGAATCCTATTGGTTCTTTTAAAGTTAATTTTGTTAGTCGATTTTGTGTTTCGAGACCCATCTTTGACCTTAAAATTCCCATAATGTACCCCAAGGTTGCATCCATGGATTGAGCTTTTCCACTTAGATGTGAGTTTAGGAGGTAACATATTGCTTTGCCAACTTGCCCCTCCTTGTAACTATTCATTTGAAAGACCTTTCTAAGGTGATCTAGTTCCTTTTCAAGTGCTTTGTATCTTAGATTCTTGTGGTCCTCTTGGCAAGGGAGTGAACGATGCCTACATTTTGAGCATGGTGGTGATGAGAATACGCATGAAGGTATCTCTCCATGTGTGTTCTTTCTATAGATTTCTATAGACTTTGAAACAAAAGGTCACCTTGAAGAATGCCTTCATACCTCTAATATATGGTGCACTTAAAGATCTACAAAGTTGGTGTTGCCTTGAGACAAATCATTTACATGAAAAGATCTCCAAATTATTTTCTAGTGGTGGGACATTTTGTTAGTTTTTGGTAGCATTAGAAGTGCTCTAGCCTTGAAAATTTGTGGAGAGGCTAAGGTACATGAGTTCTAAAGAACCCATAAATCGTTTGGTGAAATGCCACCTAGATTTTATTTTATTAAGATAATTAATATTTTTAATGGAGTTCCTAAGTCTAAACTTAGGGAAATTAAAATATTAATGGGTATTAATCAAAATATGGGTGCGAATGATCTAAAAGGTGGATCAAGTCATGTTTTAATTTTAGTCATTGATTAAAGACTTAATCTCAGTTGCTGAAGACTCAACAGGAAAGGTATAAAATGGAGGCTTGGGGTTCATTTGAAAACACACACAGAGAGATTGAGGAAATCGATTTTTTGAGGTGAGAAGTTCTCAGGAGGAAAATCAATTGGGGAGATCTTGCAGTTGAGGGGCAAGGATAGCAGCTTCCGAAGAGTGATTCTCAGTCAGAGATACATCAACAAAGAGAGGCAGTAAGTGATCCAAAGGCCTTGACGCAAAGGCTGGCGCTGAGCTAGAAGGGCCACGCAGAAGTGACGCAAAGGTAGAGAGAGGAAGTCGAAAATCAGAGCAAGGGTCAGTTTCAGCAGCTGGAATCCGGGGTGTGAGACCGAGAGGCTGAGAGCAGAGACTCTGGGCTTCTGATCGAATTCTGAGCTAGTTGACGCAGTGCCTGCAAGGGTTGACGCTGGGACATTGTAGAGGCAGCGCAAAGCTAGCGCAGTTCCTGCCAAGGGCATCTCAATCAGTAACCGGAACAACCGGGACTTTCCTCAGTTATTGTGTGAGGTAAACTCACAAAGCTTCTGCCAGTAATTCTCTTTGTAACTGAATAATTGTATTTAGTGATGTATTCAGATTTTGCTACTGCATAATAATAAAACCCTCAGAACTGCTACACCAATTTTTCCGCATTGGGTTTTTTTAGGAACTATTGTGTCCAAAAGTAAGTGTGTCCTATGTATCTTGTTCTTTGCTATGTTTTCTGTTTCATTAGATCAAATATTTAATTAGTGTAGGCTGCAAAATTAATTTTCTTTAGTATTAAGAAGAATAACTTGATGAATGTAATCTAAAAATCAAGTAGGTAAAGTAGATTCAGATTTTCTGGAGTAGGGGTTCCTTGAGGATTGGGAATTTTCACATGGTATCAAAGCATTGATTTCGAAATAGGAAAAGCAGATTAAGTGCTGAGCAATGAGGCCGAACGCTGCACTTGGCAGCAATTCGAATCCCCTTGAAGGGATTGCGCAATCCCTGCCAGGAATCAAAGATTCCAAGGAAATCTCTCTCTGAGAGAGTCGACAGAGAGGTACGATTTCTGAATCATGGGCTTGAAGAGGCAAAGGAAGTGATGCCGTGCTTGAAGTGAGCAGTTTACGCCGGGATAGAAATCCACTGGAAAGAGCAAAGACACGTAGACAGTTCAAATTTCTCACTCGCTGAGCAGTGACTAGAGGAGTCAATTCGACAATTGGGTGAAAGGGCATCGCATGTGCTCAGAGATCAGGACAGGTTGGAAGGAGCTTCCAACTATGTCATATGGAAGACCATAATCTTAGCTGTTATGGAGGAATATGATCTAGAGGCCTACGCCAATAGTGTTGTAGTTGTTCCTGCTGACAACGATCAAAGAAGTACAAGTCCGAGCAGGGGAAGGCAAAGAAGCTCATTCTCGATGGAATTCGAGATCATGTGGTCTCACACGTGTAGGGAAAATATACAACTCGAGAGATGTGGGAAGCCTTATGTTCTCTGTATGAAGGCTCTTCCGAACAACAAAAGATGTATTTAGAGCATACGTTGCAACGGACTTTGATGCAGAAAGGAGAAGGGGTGAAATTCTATCTTCAACATCTTTAGGACACTAGAGACCAACTTGCTGTAGTGGGGTCCACTCAAGTCTCAGCCAACTGCGATGGTGAGGATAGCCCTGAATGGAGTCTGAGATGAATGGCAAGTTTTCATCCAAAGCAAATTGGGTAAAGAAAACCTACCTTCATGGGAGGGGATATGAGTAGCTCTTCAACAAGAGGAGTTAACGAGGGACCTGGTGAAGGTCAACCTCAGTGGCAGCAGTGGGAGTGGCACAAAGACGAAGGAGGAGGAGGAGAACGCAACTCTAGCATCGAAGGGACAACAGAAGTTGAAGCGAAAGGACATTTCGAAGGTGAAATGTTTCAGTTGTGGTGAGAAGGCCACTATGTATCCCAGTGTCCTTTGAAGAAAAAGGATAAGGATGAGAAACATGATCCTAAGGTTGCTTCAGCAAAGATTGATGAGGATGAGTTTGCCATGAGTGCTCACGCGAGGGAGATGGGGCGATATAGAGCTATAGTCGAGAGGACTGAATGTGGGCATGATCCTTGAGGAGTCCACCTCTTGGATCAATTCCTTGCTACGGAAGCCCAAGATTCAGCAGTAGCAAGATTGACTTTGTGTCAGATGATGCAGTGAATTGTTTGGAGAGAGAAATGCAGTAGTTGGGGACCAGACACTGATTATCGCAGAGAAAGGTTGGCAGCAGTGCAGTTGGCACAGTGCAGGAGTCAGCAGCAGTGCGGAAGATTTAGGGGTTAGAATCAACAGCAGTCAGATTCCAAAATTCATTGTATTATGCTGAACACAATTAAGTTCAACTAATTTTGGATGTTTTCCAGTTGCTTCTCTCAGCAACTGAGTCGCAGTATGAATGCAGTGTTAGCAGTGGAAGTGCTAGCAGCATAGCAGATGTAGCGTTTGAGAGGAAGCTATAGTACAGATGAAGCAGTAGCAGTGGCAGCATCATGGACAACAATACAGTAGCAACAGCAACACAGTGTTGGTGGCAGCAACAGTGCAGAAAGGAGGTGCCTCAGAAATAGAGCAACATGCAAGTGGACATTGTTGCTAGAGCACTTTCCTTGCTAAGAGGGAGTGTTAGTTTTTGGTAGTGTCAGAAGTGCTCTAGCCTTGAAAATTGGTGGAGAGGCTTGAGTTCTAAAGAACCCAAAAACCGTTTGGTGAAATTCCACCCAGATTGTATTTTATTAATATAATTAATATTTTTCATGGAGTTCCTAAGTCTAAACTTATTGAAATGAAAATATTAATAGGTATTAATCAAAATATGGGTGAGAATGATCTAGAAGGCGGATCAAGTCATGTTTTAATCTTAGCCATTGATTAGAGACTTAATCTTGGCCATTGAAGACTCAATAGGAAAAGTATAAAATGGAGGCTTGGGGTTCATTTGGAAACACACACGGAGAGATTGAGGAAATCAATTTTCTAAGGTGAGAAGTTCTCAGGAGAAAATCGATTGGGGAGATCTTGTAGTTGAGGGGCGGGGATAGCATCTTCTGGAGAGAGTGATTCTCAGCTGGAGATACATCAGCAAAGAGAGGCAGTAAGTGATCCAGAGGCCTTGACGAAGAGGTTGATGTTGGGCCAGAAGGGCCACGCAGAAGTGACGTAGAGGCTGAAAGAGGAAGTCGAAAATCAGAACAAGTGTCAATTTCAGCAGCCGGAAGCTGGGGTGTGAGACCGAGAGGCTGGGAGCAAAGAATCTGGGCTTCTGATCAAATTCTGAGCTAGTTGATGCAATGCCTGCAAGGGTTGATGTTGGGACAACACAGTGCCCTGCCAGGGGCATCACAATCAGTAACCAGAACAGTTGGGACTTTCCTCAGTGATTGTGTGAGGTAAACTCACAAAGCTTCTGCTAGTATTTCTCTTTGTAATTGAATACCTGTATTCAGTGACATATTCAAATTTTGCTACTGCATAATAATAAAAGCCTCAGAACTGTTGCATCGGTTTTTCCGCATTGGGTTTTTCCGAGGACTATTGTGTCCAAAAATAAGTGTGTCCTATGTATCTTGTTCTTTGCTCTATTTTATCTTTCATGAGATCAAATATTTAATTAGTGTATGCTGCAGAAGTAAGTTGCTTCAGTATTCAAAAGAATAACTTGATGAATGTAATTTAAAATTCAAGCAGGTGAAGTAGATTCAGATTTGCTACAGTAGGGATTCCTTGAGGATTAGGAATTTTCACACACTTGGGTATCAAGTCTACAAAAAGAACATGCACATGAAGAGATACTTTCACACAGATTCTCGTCACCACCCAGCTCAAAAAGCAGGTATCCTTCACACCCTCGAAATGAAGGCCGCAAGAATCTTGAATAAGGAATTTGTTAATTTTAGGCAACAATGTTATGTTTTATGCTTTAGAGAAATTTTACTTCAATTTCTTTATTAGCCCTATATCAATATCCAGTTTAGCAATCACATCAACATGATAGTAAAATGCAGATAGAACATAAACATAAACAATAGAAGACAAGCCAAGACAAGAGGACATAAGATGTGGCACCAGCCGGGGCAAACCCCAATGCAAGGAAACCCTTGATCAATTCTTCTTATAGTCTTCAATAGTTCAGCAAATAGAGATAGTTCAATTTACAAATTTGGATAATTTATAACAACAATAAAAGAGCCCTAACCAGAAAAGTCAACGCTGATCAACAGGGCAAAATTTGACCCTCAAAGATTTGGTCAACTTTAGTCAACTTTGGCCTCCAAACAACAAGATGAAACATCCTTTAAAGCAACCAAATTATGCCCAATCAAAGTCTGATCAAACAATCAAACTGCAGTCAGCCCTTACCACAGTCAACGTTGGTCAAACAACCTCGGATTTCGTGCCTAGAACTGCGGCCTGCCCAAACAGAATTTTTTCACACAAAATTGCAGTCGAAGATGGTCAATATTTGGTCAATGCAATCAAAACAGCTTTGTTTTTAGTCAAATCTAGTCAACTCAGGGATAGCAAGAAAACAACCTTTCCTTCGCACGTATGGAGAGAGAGAGAAGCCCATAAATCTGTACCCAATCCGATGAGGAGAGAGAGATGTGTGAAAATGAGTGATGTCCAAATGAGGATGAGGCATCATGTATTTATAGGCTAACGTTGAGGATGAATACGCATGACTGTTGGGCTTCCGAGCCTACATGAGTTTGCTGGCCAACCTTGACAATTTGTCCATAATATAAATAAATTCATATCTTCATTTGTACATGTCAGAAGCGAATGATCTTTAGATCAATCGTACACCTCTTGGAAAAAGGAATCCAAGAAAAATATCAATTGTCATAAATAGGATGACCCATGTGGAGTTTGACCCTAGTTACCAATTTTAACACTCCCTCTCAACTAGGGAGAACTCCACTTGCTAATCCATCTGCTGATCTGTACTATCTCTACCATCAATGCACTTCTGCACTACTCTGCTCTACTCTGATGAACTAAGAAGAAGAAGAAGTGATCGAGAATGTATCATACCATTCTCTACTGACCCGAAGTCAGTCCCAATCAAAAGAGAGTGTCTCATACCACTCCTACTGACACGAAATTAGTTTCAATCAAAAGAGTGACTCACACCACTCTTATTGACCCGAAGTCAGTTCCCATTGATCCCAGATCAATATCGGACATCCTAGCATAGGGAGTACAATAGTACATGATGCGTCCATCGGTATTACTATGGTCCCTATCCTCATTTCCCTACTCATTGGCTAGATGAGAGGTACTTCCCATGAGTCCCAGACTGCATGGGAAGAATGTCTTGGCAGGAGAACAATGAACCACTTGTCCTGCTCACATGTCGCCAAGGGGTATCACAGGGGAAGCATGAACTAGTCACCCTGTACACAACAAACAACTAGGGGAAGGCTAAACCACTCACCCTATGGTTGCTCATCGCTCCAAGAAGTACCCCAAACCCCTCGGAGTTCCCATAGCTCAATGGCCATCTCATACAGGACCTTCATAAGAGGGTCTCTCCACGACTCCAAGGTGTTCTTGAAAAGTCAAGAATTTGACCTTCCTAAGGGGCTTTGTCAGAGTATCGGCGACCTGCTCATCAGTGCCATTGTGATGGAGCCTTATTGCTCCTCGTTGTACCATATCCCGGATAAAGTGGTACCTGATATCTATATGCTTGGAGTGATCATGAAACACGAGATTCTCTGATAATCCGATCCCACTCTAGTTGTCGCAGAAGATCACGATGGTATCTAGCACATGTCCAAACAGCTCATTGAAGAGCTTCCTCAACCAAATAGCTTCATAGGAGGCCATACTAGCAGCGATGTATTCGGCCTTGGCGGTGCTTAAGGCAACCGATTTCTGCTTCCTTCTCATCTAGGATATCGAAGCCGAGTCCAATGCTTGATGAAGGCATCGGTTTTGAACATACACGGCGGTATTTGCAGCTTCAACCCATAGAAACTTCGGAAGGTCTTGATGATGAAGCATGGCACAGACAACTTCTACAGTAGAGTGATTCTTCCTTTCAACCACACCATTCTGCTTGGGAGTGTATGGCGTTGTAGTCTCCCTCTTAATGCCAGCTTCTCTGCAATAATCTTAGAATTCATTGGATTCTAACTCGGGCATACCTGTCACCATTTGTCTCACATCAGGTAGGGCCTTATAATGAAGATGGGTGAACCTCTGGTCCCATAGTTCAAATAGTAGACATGTGTCGAAAGACATGGCTCCCAATGGACTTCCTCCAACTTGATACAAACTATCAACCTTGAACCCAAGAGTAAAAGCATCCTTGAAATTTCTTTTCCAAACATGCACCTTTCCATCGATATATTCCACCTTAAATACTTTTTCTTCCATTGCTGAAACAGACACCAGGTTCTTCTTGAGATCGGGTACATATAGTACTTCTTGCAAATGAATAGTGTTACCTTGATTCAATTGAAGGGTAACATTCCCTACTCCCTTCACGAGATAGGTGGCATCGTCTCCAAGGATGATCTCCAAGTTTGTCTCCTTTTCTATTAGATTAGAGAGGGCTTCCTTGTATCCGGTGAAGTGCCTTGAGACACCACTATCAATCAGCCAATTTTCCAAAGTGTGGAGGAGAGGCAGTGGAGAGGGCCGATATAAGATAGTACTCTTTTTGGTTATTGTTAACAACATTGGATTCTTCATACCTAGAGTTCCTTGATTTCTTGGAGGGTCGACCATTTCCTTGATGTCCCACATTCCTTTTTCCTTTGCCATTGGCCTTGCCATTCCTTTGATTGTTGTTGTTGAAGTTTCCCTTGGAGTTGTTATGATAGTCATCATCTCGAGGTGCATCCCTTCTATTAGGACACTCCCTTGCATAGTGGCCAAACTTATTGCAAACAAAGCATCTTCCCTTCCTTCCATTTTTGAATCCTAGTCTTCCTTGACTTTGCTTCTTTGAACCTGCATTTTTCTTCCTCTTGGCATGAGCGGAGAATGCAGTGGGGTTTCTTCTATTAGAAGGCATTTCTTGCTCGCCATTCTTGTTTCTTCTTGAATGCATCTCGACGTCAATTCTTCAAACCCTGCAATTCAATCATCGTTGAGTATAGTGGTTCTAAATACATACCACTCAGGTGGGAGTCCTCCAAGGGTGGTGAGAGTAAGTTCCCTGTTAGGAATGACTTCTCCAATCAAGAGTAGATCATTCTTGATCTCAGTAATCCTCAAGAAATAGGATTGAATGTCCTCGTCCTTGCCCTTTTTAATATCCTTCAACTTATTCTTGAGAAAAAGAATTTGATTAGCATTACTAACCTTGATCTTGCCGAACAACCTGTCGTATATCTCCTTGGAGTTCTTCAATTCAAAGATATAGGCCACCGAATGCATGTCAATGGAATCCCTAATAATCTTCTTCGTTTTGATTTCAGCCTTACTACACTTGGTCTTTGCAGTAGCTGGTGCATTTGAAGGAGGCTCAGGGATTTTACCCTGCACATAATCCATCACTTCCTTCTCTTCCAAGGTCAAATCAAGAGACATCTTCCATCCATGATAGTTAGATTTATCATGGAGCTTGTCTTCAGTTGGGAAGTAGGATGAGGAACCCATTGATATTTTGTCCTTGTCCAACTGTCTTTGGTGATTGCTCTTCCACTCTTGCTTGGGCTTTGTCTTCACCTCAACTCTGATACCATGTTAATTTTAGGCAACAATGGTATGTTCTATGCTTTAGAGCAATTTTACTTCAATTTCTTTACTAACCCAATATCAATATCCAGTTTAGCAATCACATCATCATGATAGTAAAATGCAGATAGAACATAAACATAAATAGTAGAAGACAAGCCAAGGCAAGAGGACACAAGATGTGGCACCAGCCAGGGACAAACCCCAATGTGGGGAAACCCTTGATCAATTCTTCTTATAGTCTTCAATTGTTTAGCAGAGAGAGATAGTACAATTTACAAATTCTAATAATTTATAGCAGCGGCAAAAGAGCCCTAAACAAAATAGTCAATGCTGGTCAACAGGGAAAAATTTGACCCTCAAAGATTCAGTCAACTTCGGCCTCCAAACCGCAAGATGAAACAACCCTCAAAACAATCGAATTTTGCCTAGTCAAAGTCTAATCATACAATCAACCTGTGGTCATCCCTAACTACAGACACCGCTGGTCAAACAAAGGTCAAACAACCTCGGATTTCATGCCTAGAACTGCAGCCTATCCAAACAGAAATTCCTCACACAAAACCAGAATCAAATATGGTCAATGCTTGGTCAACGCAGTCAAAACAACTTCCTGAAGTTTTCTGTCAAATCTGGTCAACACAGGGATAGCAAGAAAACAACCTTTCCTTCACATGTGGAGAGAGAGAGAGAAGCCCAGAATTTCGTACTCAATCAGATGAGGAGAGAGAGATGTGTGAAGATGAGTGATGTCCAAATGAGGATGAGGCATCATGTATTTATAGGCTAATGTTGAGGATGAATAGACGTGACTGTTGGGTTTCTGAGCCTACATGAGTTTGTTGGCCGACCTTGACAATTTATCCATAAGATAAATAGATTCATATCTTTATCTGTACATGTCAAAAGCAAATGATCTTTATATCAATCCTACACCTCTTGGAGAGAGGAATCCAAGAAAAATTATCAACTGTCATAAATAAGTTGACCCATGTGGAGTTTGGCCCTAGTTGCCAATTTTAACAAAATTTGATCATAGAATTAAAAACTGATCGGTTTGAACCAGAAATCGGTCAAATTGGTTGGTTCATTGGCTAAACCCACCAAATCGGTTTAAAAACCTGGTCGAGCGCCCTCCCTCGCCGATTTTTGAGACAAATCGGGCATAAATCGAATGGTTCATTGCCAGGGTAGTTGCGGACCCACCAAATGCATTATTGGAGGCTTGTGAGGTGGTTTGGTGGGAAACTAAGGGTTGTTTCCCTCCAAAAACAACCCCTCCAAGCCAATAAAAGGAGGGATCCCCTCTCATTTTCCTCACACAACTCATTTGGAATTTTTGTGGGTTTCATTGGGAGCTTGGAGAGTGTTGAGTTTTTGTTGGAGTAGTCATCTTGGAGGCTTGGAGTTGTACTAGGAGTTATTTTGGAGATAGCTTGGAGTTGTTAGTGGAGTTGGCATCTTCAAGAGGAGGCTAAGGGAGCTAGTTTGCATTTCAAGGTAAGGGTTTTCACTTGAAAAAATGCATATTTCTTTTTTGGTAGGTAAGGAACCACGGGGGATTTGAACCAGTGACCTATTGTAAGGAGTGCCTTAACAATACACCCATTCACCGTCAATCCAAAGCCCCATGGGCTCGAAAAAATGCATATTTCACTATCATCCATGTATTCAATTTTTTTATGTGTTCTATGCTATCAAATTTCTAGTTCTATGTTGTCAAATTTTGCAAGCTAAATATGGCCCATTTTTTTACCAAATGTATCTTAGGTTTGCCATTTTTCTTAGTTGCAATTTTTTTTTAATTGGTAGATTTTTTTCTTTTGCAAATTTCAAATATTTCTAGCCACCATGCCTCCAAAAGCTAAGTACATTGCATGGGCTCATTGTGATGTGATTGATGGAAAAATGAAATGCAAATTTTGCAATAAATCTATTAGAGGTGGGGGTTTTTGTGAAAATTCCTACACCGGAATCCCTACTGCAACAAACTGATGTTACTTCTCCTACTTGATTAAATCATACAAGTTATTTACTGTCTTCTACGGTAAATTTCGAAGTAAGTACATCTACAACCTTCACTTACTTAATATATTTGCGAAAACAAAACACTGAGCAAGAAAGAACAATGCAACACATAGGACACAATTATTTTTGCACAAATAGTCCCCGGAAAAATCCAATGTGGGAAAACTGGTGCAGTAGCTCTGAGGGTTTTTATTATTATGCGGGAGAAAATTATGAGTACAAATATAGGATGCTCAACTAGCAATCCTTTATAGAGAAAATATTGGACAAAAGACTGGTGAAATGGTCTCATCATGTCACTGGAGAATCAGTCACTGATCCTTCAACTCTGGAGGCTCCACATCACCCTCTGCGTGGCTTCTGTGCAGAACTGCGTCACCCTGGGAAACTTTTGTGTTACCCTTCCTAGGTATTACGCTGCCTCTTTGCTCTGGACCCTCTGCTGGTTGAGAAATTGAATTTCCTGCCTCCCAAACTCACACCCTGGTTTTTGGCAACTGAACTTCGCTTTCCCTCAACAAAAACTCGACTTCTGCTCACTGACTACACTGCCTCTACGTCAGCACTGCATAGGCCAGGGTCAGCCTTCCTCTGGACGTCTTTTTGTCCTCTCTTTGCCTTATACTCTCCAAAAATTCCTTCTCCCGGATTCTCATTTGCCCCTTTGCTGCAAGATCTCCTCAATCGATTTTCCTCTTGAGAACTTCTCACCTCAGAAAATCGATTTTCTCAACCTCTCTATGTGTTTTCCAAATGACCCTCAAGTCTCTTATTATATCTTCATGTTGGGCAACCAATGACCTAGATTAAAAAATAATCAAAGGCTCAGATTGATTTGACTTGATCCATGGCTTTTTCTAGAAGTTTCACCCCTGATTAGATTAATACCCATTAATATTTTAATTTTCCTATGTTTAGACTTAAGAACCCCATTAAAAATAATAATTATTTTAATAATATCACTCTTGGGTGGAATTTCCCAAAACGCTTTTTGGGTTCTTTGGAATACCTGTGCCCAAGCCTCCCCACAAAATTTGAGGCTTAGAGCACATTCGATGCTACCCCAAATCAACAGGTATTCTTAGGTTGAAACAACACTTGGTTGGTATAAGAGGCCAAGTAAAGCCATGTGATGCACCAAAGGAAGTAATAGGTCCTGTTAGGGCAGAATACCTTGCCAAGTTTGAGAAGTTTGAGAATAAGGCTAGGGGAAGGCTATCCAAGAAGAAATTGCGAGGAAGAAGGAAAATTTACAAGACATGAAAGATGGTGGGTATCATGATTTTGAGATTCAAGACTCCTCTTCTATCCCTTCCACAAATGATCTCTTTCACTATGTTCCTCCTGCTCTTGAGTCTTATCATCAAGGCCAACACTCTTAAGGAAAAAAGAGGATGAACATCCAGAGTTATTTCTCAACCTCTACCATCACTGTCTCTGTTAATCCCACTTCCTCCCAACCAAGTCTAACTCAACATCAACCCACTTTGGATGACTGTTGGAGAAAGCAATGCAAATAATCTTCTTTTCAATGCATTGCTAGATGGTGGTATGATGTAGAAATCTTATTTAATGTTGCCCACTCACCTTATTACCAAGTTATGTGGGACTTCAAAGGGCTTCAAAGGCCCTATTGTGCATGACTTGAGGGGAGCTCTTTTGCAAAAAGAGATTTGTTCCATTGATGAGTATTTGGCTAAGTATAGAGAGTCATCGCTCAAAATAGGTTGTTCCATCATGTTAGATAGATGGACCAATGGAAAGAACTACACTATTAATTTCCTTGTTTCTTTCCCTCAAGAAACCATTTTTTGAGATTAATTGATATATTTGATAAGGTGAAGGATGAAAACCTTCTATTTGAGCTTTTGGATGATATTATTTAGGCAGTGAGGGAGCATAATGTTGTGTAGGTCATCACAGATAATGTCTCAAACTATGTTCTTGCTAGAAAGGTGCTAGAGTCCAAATATAATACCATATTTTGGATTTCATGTGTTGCACATTGCATAGACCTCATGCTTGAGGACATAGGCAAAGTGGCGTGCGTAAAAAACACTATAGAGCATGCCAAGTGCATCAAAAAATACATTTACAACCACTCATGGATATTGAGGCTAATGAAGAAAAACATTGGGGGCAAAGAGCTTGTTAGGCCTGCAATTACGAGATTTACAACTCACTTCCTTACGTTGCAATGTGTCAATTCTCAACAAAAAAACTTTCTGAAAATGTTTTGTTCTAATGAATGGACTTCATCTCGGTGGGCTCGTAGACAAGATGACAAAGACACCAAAAAGAAATTTTTTGACAGTTATTTTTGGAAAAGGTGTGCAAACCCTGTGAAACATTAGAGAAATTTTGAGGTCTAAAATGGGCCTCCTAAGGAATATTTAAAATAATAGTGGAAATAATAAAATAAGTTTAGATGGCATCATCAAATTTTAGATGAAAAAAAAGAAAAAACTTTTTTTCAACTTATTTCCCTATGATTTAACTCAAATTTCGAGCAAGATCACTTGTTGGATGCAAAATTTAATTCCTCATCTAAAGAGTACCCATGTTGCATACTTTTGATGGACCCTGCAACACGAAAAATGAGAAATACATGAAAAATCATGTTTTTCATGTATTTCTCATTTTTCATGTCGCTAGGTCCATCGAATATATGTGTAAGGTTTGTAATTGACAAAATTTAATGACATTGTTGCTAAAAAAAAGAACCTAATTTTCCAATAGCAAAATTTAACAAGAACGTTATTCAAATTAACCAGAGAACTCAAAATCTAATTATTCATTTGACAATAGTTACTTGAAATTCAGTCTAATGGTGTTTCTGGCGGTTGTTGTTCCCGCTTCTGTTACTCAAAATGGCCAAAACCTCCTTGCCAAACTGGGCACAATCTCAGCACCTAGCTCCAAAGTACTTCAAAATTGAAGTACTTTGGCCCCCATGCCCAAAAGCTTCAAGAACAACCAAGATTTTGTTTCCTTCTGTCAGTGACTCTTTCCGAAATTCCTATCGTGCAATAAAATTTTCCTCAAAGGTCAAGAACTTCTCAGAACCAAGGAAAAACATTCCTTTGACTCCAGAGGGAACACCAACAGCAGCTGCAAACACTATGAAAACCAACGAAGAGCGTTTCTCCATCCTCTGAAACCCCCCCTTCCTTTGTCATCTCCTCTTTTCTTATACACCTACCCTTCCACCACCTTCCACCATCTGAAGGTCTTGATTAATAAAATTTGTTCTTCCTGGTTTTTTGTCGATCATAGGTGGAGCGAATTTCAACTCCCACCTTGCTCTTTCATTTCTTAGAGGCAGTCATGTTTGAGTGGTGGACTTAATTTATTTAATTCATGAGAATCATATATGTTTTTTAGCCATTTAATTTCTTAATGTTTTTTAATTGAACTTATATTTTATTACAATTTATTAATTTAATTTAATTTTAATTATTAAGGTTGTTTGGGATTGACTTAATTGAAAAGATATGTCATATGTATTTTTCCTTAGTTTTTATTAGTTTCTTTTTAATATATATATATATATATATATATATATATATATTATAATATAAGTTCATTTAGTTATTATAATTAAAATTCCCTTTTATTTCATATAATCCATCATATTAACTTTATTTTTGGAATCATATATTATGACGATGGTACACATGTCAAGTACCTCATTCGATATAATCATTATATTTTGGTGCGCTAGATATATATTTGAAAACCAATTCATTATCTTATATTACCTATTATGTATATTAGTGCAGTGCATGCGATGCATGCATATGTAGCGGTCATATGCATGTTAATATTCACATTATATTTGTAATTGTAGGTGGGTCATTACAGTATACAACGTGGGTATTTGTTGGATGAGGAATTAAATTGTGCATCCAATGAGTGCTCTATTGAGTAATACTATAGGGAGATAAGTCGAAAATACAAGTTGAAAAAGTAGTTTTTTCATTTTTTTATTTTTAATCTTTTTACCTTTTTACTCCAGAAATGGTGAATCATCCCCATGGTTGACATCATCATCTTGAATCCTATTGGTTCTTATAAAGTTGATTTTGGTTGTACACTTTGTTTTGAGACCTGTTGTCACTCAGATTGTACAAGCACGATGCAACAAATCAGGTCAGGGGTTGTCACTTTGATCCCGATCTCTCCACTCTAGCTATCTCCCAACAATAGGCTATGGGGGGTAGTCCCTATGGAAGATTGAAATGAAAAACAAGTTGTCAGCCAACGAGTCTGGGAGACACAATTGAATTTCCTAGTCATGTGGTTGATTTTAGTAAGTTTCAAAGGATTGGATTAAATTATCAATGAGACCAGTGCCTTATGGAGTCAACTAACTTGCTTTTAGATCAATTAAAGACCAAGTAATCGGATGAACAGCTGTCACTTGAATGAATGACAATCTTATATGCTATGCAAATCCTAAGACCTGTGTGTGATGTAAGAATCTTGGTTATTTTTAATTAAATGCCTATTCTAGGTGTGTCCTTCCTCTTAACTATTTTGGAACTAGTCTCTAGAGTAGGTTGTGGGATAGAAGCCAACGGGAAGCAAGAAGAGGCTTCATCAACGATATCTCCCCCTGTGTTCTAACCACCCGATGCCTCCGGCATTGCAGAGACTGTAACTCTAACGACTGCAAGGTCACTGTATTAACGACTAAAGAGGTGCTAAGTTCCTCAAGCTAAATTGAGAAAGGTTTTCCTATTGTCTATCAACCAAGCTTATGCTTGGAGGTAGGTTATTAAGATGCAAGACTATTCTTAGAATGAGATGCAAGGGTTATGAGTGTCTCTTGAGTTAAGGTTGTTTAATATTCTCCGAGTACTTAGTGTTGATTATCTTATAATAATAGTACTTATCAATGACTTGAAAAACAATCTTAAAACAAGACAAAGTGCTCAATGATACAAGTGCCAAGAAGATATCCACAACAAGCAATTGCTCAATTTTACAACAATTCACCAATATAGAGTTCTGAATTAGAAATCCACTTAAAACATGAACAATAAATGACAATTAGAGTAACTATCCACTCAGAATACTTAATCAATGATTCAATATGAGATGCCACAATTATCCAAAAGAGACAGTGAGATTGCAAATGTTCTTAGCCAATATTCTTCAGCAATTAGTCTCTTTTATGTCAACAAGATATGCAATTAGATTCACCAATCTTCATGCTTAAGAATCACTTAGATCTTTAATGAAATTATCATTCACAAGTATCTATTAATCAATTAAACAAGAATGATAATAACGTGAGCACTATTCACCAAAGTTCTTATGTCGGTGTGTGATGGAAACAATCATACTTCAAAGGCAAGTAATGTGACTTAGATCATTCATGCAACAAGATACCATGTAAGATTTAAAGTACCTTTAGAGATTGAGTTTACTAGATAAGAATTAGGAACTTATTGAAATTACACAAAACAACAAGGTGTTAGTGCCTCAACAAAGAAACTCACTTTGATACTAACAATACTAATACAGCATGAACGAGTCTAAGCACTTTATGTTACATATAATTAATTTTTTGCACAGCAGTATGAAAACTTTAGCTTATAAGACCTTTAGAAAATGCAAGTGAAAAACCACTTTGCCAAGACCAATTTCAAGAATGAGTTAAGTTCTCTATCACTGTTACGATTTTAGAATATGCTCAAAACAGAGACAACAGTCATTACAAATGTATGAAAATTGCCCAAACCATGAATGCCAAATATGCTCAAATGACTTATCAATGCATGAGATACTTTGCCAAATTTATTTTATGTCACTTAGATAAGTATTTTACTATTTTATCACTATTAGGAAAAGATTGGATTGTTGTAAGGAAACAGTCAGCTAGTAGCGCTAAAAGAGAGGAAACCAGTGACTATGTTTGCTTGCCCAGAAATCTTTTAGTGAACTATACTTACTGCAATCATAAGCATCAGCTCAAGAAATTCCTTGTGTGCCCCTGCAATCATAAAATTTCATATCCAAGGAAACATGAGACCTCTGCAAAATGAATTGATAGTGCCCAGAAATCACTGTCTGCATAAGATAGGCCTGAAACGAGGGTTAGCAGAATGGCAGAGAAGGCTAAAAGGGAAATGATGAGGGATCAATGCCTTGGGAGGACAGCGAAGAGAGTGAGAAGGCCCTTTAGGGACTGCGGCATGCCACAGAGGGAAAAGGAAGGTTTGTCGTGAGGCAGAGGGAAGTCAAGCGAGGAGGGATAAGCCCACAGTAAGGAGGAGGAGGCTGCGACGGAGTTTAGGAGGGCAGGAGGAGGAGGAATAAGGGCAGCCGTGAGGGTTTTGAAGGCCTGTAAGGCCACGACCTGAGGAAGAAAGGCTAGAGGGACCAGCCACAGGGGAAATGGAGGTCCCTAGGCCCCACGCTAAGGAGAAAGAGGGTAGCGGATTACTGGAGGAGCAAAATGAGATCGTGGCAAGGGCAGATCAGCCAAGACCAAGCCTCAGAGGCCTCAAAATTTTGGATCTCTGCAAAACCCCAAGCAGATTAGTGCCAAAAATACAAAAACCTCAAAAAATTTACCTCTTTAGGCCAGCATTTCTCTTCCTTGATGAGCGTTCAGATTCTGGCATATGGGTGTGGTAGATCTAAGCTCAAGGAAAGCATAGGCATGCCAAAACCCCTTGCAGACCCTTTCCTTGGTGAAACACTGACTAAAATATTGTAAAAACCCTCAAAACCCTAGTTGAATGGGTGAGAAACTTCAGATTTCAAAATAGCTCATCCTTTCTTCAGATCTATGGGATTTTCACCTGCAAAGGAATTTTATGTACAATATTCTAGCAACTAAATCTTAGATCTAGACAACCCACGTTAGAATTATACAAGATATGTGCAAAAGAAGTCAGATCTATACATGGGTTAGAAAATTATTTTACAAAAAAAATTTACTCTACAAAAATAATTTACAAGTTATGTACAAATATACAATGCTTGAAAGATCTTTGAAGAAAAACAAAATTATGATAATTTGACAATGGCTTGATGTATTTCAGAAAATAGATGTTAACCATAGACTTAGCAAAGTAAGAAAGTCACATAAAATATTAAAAGCCCAAACAAGGTCAAGATGTGCTCACAATCTATGAACTTGGAGCCCAAGGGTCAGGGAACTTGCAAACTCTATATGTTTTCTTATGAAAAATCGTTAGAATATACAATGAATCGGATCACCTAAGATAAGCTCAAAACTTAACAATAGAATGTTCTTATCATCTACAAATGAAATAACAATTTAGATAATATTGAAGCACAATATAGGAAAGCACATACCCCGCACATACCACAAATCAATGAGACAAAGACACCATGAATTGTACCCCAAAGTCTTTTATTATGAGATTCAAACGTTCCCAGCAGAACAATGGCTTCACACTAGTGTCACAAAATTACATTGAGACTAGAGTCACTATCCTTATGTTGAATAGAAACAAAATGTCTTTTATTTATAGAGAAATCCCCCCAAGTGGAAAATAATGGCTAGTTGGTTTGATCTCTGTCAAATTAATCTCGATCATTGATAAATATTTGATCAACTTTTAAGTTTTGCTGTCGAAGATATTTATTTTTGAGGAATTTTCGAATTTTTTATAAAATCTATTTTTTATTAGTTCAAAAATAATTATTTTAAACTAATTTCCTCAAAAATTTGACTTTGACTTAACCACCAAGGTCCAAGGGTCCAATTTTTTTTGAAATTTCCAATATTACCTTAGTGGGAGATCTCAAAAAATTAAATTTTTTTAGATCCACGAATTTTTCCACTTTGAGAAATTGATTTCTCTAACATTTTAACTTTGACTCTAAATTAATTAATTTTTCCGCTTAGGATTTAATTTTATTTTTGCCAGAAAATTAATTAATTGACTCGTGAGGGGATTAATTATTTTTCCACCCTCAAATATTTTAGCCATGGTGTCTAAGTATGAGCGACCATGCACTAAAATATTTTTTACATAAGATTTTACAAATTCAACCCTCAAAGGGGGAATACTCGTTTGTTATAAACCCTCATAAATTTTACTCAATTTTGCGACACAATATGATCTAGTAGACCAAGTGATTTGTAATAAAATAATTTAGCCAATTAGCTTAAATTATTACCAAATCACTTTTACAATCGACTCAACTAAAACACTAGGACTCACCTAAAACCTTGACGATAAATTCCACCCTAACTTTGGGGTGAGGCTTGAGGGGAAAACTCTGTCGATTATCTGTGTTTAGAAACACAGATAATCAGTGAGACGAAAAACCTCCTAGGATGAAATTTGTCATCAAAATCATAGGCTTACCTAGGTTGTTACATAATTAACGATCGTACTAGCATCATTTACATTACAAATTTGCAAAATGGTTTTACAATGACATAAAAGCTTTTGGCTAATGATTTTGAAAAGAATTCCCTCAAGTCTTTGGATCTTGCTTCCTTGGAATGTTGAAAAAATGGGTGCAACATTTGGCTCCATATGGGGACACGTTGCTTTGATGGAGCAATGTGAGAATCCAAAATCCTGTATCCAAGAAAACAAAAGTCCATCAAATAGATATCCATTCAAAATCGAAATCATCATACCTATATAGAATATTTGCTGGAAGAGAAAAAATCTACTCTATCAAATTGAAACATAAAGACATAAAACATAAGTGCATAAAAAAAAACTAACTAACGATAGAAATGAGGAGTGCATACTGTGTTGATTTGGGGTAGCATCAAATGTGCTCTAGCCACGAAAATTGGTGGAGAGGTTAAAGCACATGAGATCTCCATTACCTAGAAATGGTTTGGGTAGATTCTAAATAGTTTAGGAGATTAAAATAATTAATATTTTTAATAGAGTCCCTAAGTCTAAACTTAGGGAAAATAAAATATTAATGTGAATTAATATAAAAATGTGTTAGAAGGGTCCAAAAGTCATGGATCAAGCCAGAGTTAATCTTAGTTGTTAATTAGGGACTTAATCTCGGCCATTGAATTGTCAACGAGAAAAGTATAAAATGAGGCTTAAGGGTTACTTGGAGAACACATCGAGTTGATCAAGATTTCGATTTTCTGGGGTAAGGTTTGCTGAGGAAGTCGAAAGTGTGATCAGAGTTGCAGCTGAGGGGCAGCGAATACAAAAGCAGAGAGGTAGAGATAGTACCAGGAGGATCAGTGCAGAAGCCGGGAGAGAGGGATGCAAAGCCAGCTAGAGGTTCACATAGAGCTAGCCAAGAGTTGCGTAGTGCCTCAGAGAGCCAGCGTGGGTGATGCAGAGGCTCTAAGGGCTGACGCAGGGCAAGCTAGGGTGACGATGGGCAGACGCTGGGCCAGAAAGGGCTAATGCAGTCCCTAGAGGTTGACGCTGGGGTTTTTCGTGAGGCAGATTGGAGTTGGGAGTTGTCGAAGTGTTTATCTGGAGTTTCATCTAGAATATCTGTCTTCGACTAAGAGCGACTACTACCAAGATTATTCTCTGTTGGGTGAGCCAGTTTTGGCACCCAAATTGTATTTTGAAATTGCTTAAAAATTAAAACCCTAAGATAGTTGCACTAGTTTTCCCGCATTGGGTTTTTCCGGGGACATTGGTCCAAAAACAACGGTTTCACTTGTGTGCTTGTTTTGTTTCCTTCAGTTGATGATCTGTAATGTGTTGAGCATGTACTTGTATTTATTTTCAATATTTACATGGTAAATAACTTGTTAATTAACCAGAACAAGTAGGCAGAAATAAATCAGAAAAGTAAATGAAGGGTTTCGAACAGTTAGACTTAGAAATTCCAACATGGTATCTGAGCATGGTTGTAGATCACAGAAGAACTGAGGACATCAGCCGAGCAGAGTAGCAACAGCAGAAAACAGTTGTCCTGAGTGACAGAAGTTGTTCCTAGCAGAGAAGTAGCAAGGAAGGGGTGATGCAATGCCTGCGTCATCAAATTTGAGCTGGGAAGAGGATCAACATAGTGGTAGAGAGGAGCAAACTCGACCTACACAGTGCTCAGTCATCTTTATCAGTCAGGAAGGATTGACGCCCGTGACCAGGAGGTGTGGATTTTGCTGGTGTTAAGATTGCGCAAAGCCTAGAAGATCTAACCTTTAGTTTGTTGGGGCTTAGGAGGTTGTGGGTAAGTTGCAGAGCTAAGTTGCAGGAAACACTGGCAGGGGAGGAGTTTCCGTACGGAAATGGGAACAAAATGTGGAAACGCGTACGGTACAGCCCATAAATGTGTTTCTAGGCCATACAACGCCGTTTCCACATGTAACTTGACTTTTTCTTTTTTAATTAATTTGTCTTCTAATTTTTAATTAGGTTTTTCTAATGCCTTCTAGTTGCTTCTAGATGCCTATCTAAAGTTATAAAAGTGAACTTTTGCCCTAGTGTTGATATGTAGTTCATCAAGAAGTTTGCGGCATATGCAGTTCATGGTAATGTTAAATTCTTAAAGTAAAATTGATATTCTCCTTTATTTTTCATTTTCATCCTTTTACTTAAATTTTTAACATTACCATGAAATGACTCAAGATGTTTG
>APFE031192059.1:160851-172172 GCA_000404065.3 Pinus taeda | reverse complement strand
CAGAGTGAAGCTGGTGGGGTACTGTAGTCAGAACAGTACCTAACAGGGCAAGACCAAGGAGGAGGGAGTTGCTGCTGAAGATTTCTAGCCAACAAATCCGGATTAGTGGTGCAGCTGCACTAAGGATCGGAGTGGGGGTATCTCGATATTGGCAGCGGGGTTTCTAGGAGGGAAATCAAGGCTCAAAGGGAGTCACACTGAGAACTTACAGAAGGGAAGTAGAGGAGCAATGAGATGGCAATGAATGGGGTAAGAAACCAGGATAGACTAGATGGAGCCTTAAACTTCGTAGTCTAGAAGGCCAGAATCTTGTCCATTCTAGACAGGAATCGTGTCAAGCACTTCTCCTTGAAAACGATAGCGATCCCAGTTGACCCAGCTGAGAACGACAAGTACGAGGAGGCAATGTCGAGGGCCAAAAGCATCATCCTTGATGGGGTCAAGGACCATGTAGTACCACATATTGCTAAAAAGGACACGGCAAATGAAATGTGGGAGGCCCTAAAGAAATTGTACTAGCATACTTCTGTGCAGAGAAGGATGCTACTAGAAAATTAGTTGCGGTCATACCAGATGCAGAAAGGAGAACAGATCAATACCTTCCTCGGTCGATTGAAGGAGATCTGGGATCAACTGACTTCCATAGGGCCCACGCCGGATCAAGAATTGATGGTGAGAACAGCCTTGAACGCAGTCTCTGAAGACTGGGAGGTGTTTGTCAAGAGCATACTAGGCAGGGTGACCCTTCCAGGTTGGGAGGAAATGTGGGTGGCTCTTCGCCAAGAAGAGATTAGAAGGCTAAGCAAGGCGGGAAGCAACGGCAAGGGAATCAAAATCAAGAAGGAGGAAGAGGAGGATGCTGCCCTAGCATCTGAGGAAAAGTAGTAGAAACGGAAGAAAGATCTCTCCAAAGTCAAATGCTTCAACTGTGGGAAACTGGGTCATTGTGCGAGCCAGTGTTCGAGGAAGAAGAGCAAAGGAGAGGCTTCCGAGACCAAGGCTGCGCCAACAAAGGCGAAGAAGGAAGTGGAGACCGATGATGACTGTGCCATGAGTGCTCACACGCCACTTGAGTGGAAGTGGGGAGACATTGAGCTGTAGTCAGACGGACTATAGGCGATGAGGGGCAGGATCCTTGAGGTACCGAACCTCTTGGATTATACCTAGCTACGAGAGCCCCGAAGAGGAGTAGCAGTACTGACGGATGTCAGTAGAGACGGATGCAGATGGAGCGTCAGAGGGAGCTACACTGCAAGATTCCCAGGATTGCGTGAGGTAGCAGTGCGAGATGCATAAAGTTGTTGCAACAACGCAAAGGTTAGAGAGGGAGCAGTTGTCAGTGTCAGAGGGAGTTTCAGCGTCGAGAGTGTCTCTAGCCTAACAGAGATGTCAGAGTTGGGAGATCAGTTACTTACTTCTCAGTAACTGAGTTGCAGTACAGCGGTTAGCAGTGGCAGTGTCATGGGAAGCACGATGCAGCATGATGAGAGGGGTTGCAGTGCAGATGCAACAATGGCAGTGGACGAGCCATGGATAGTAGCACGGATGCAAAGGGAGTTGTTGTACAGATGAAACAGTGGCAGTGGCAGGGCCATGGGTAGCAGTACATGATGCAGCAGTGCAGAGGATGTTGGGCAGCAGGCTTAGCATCAGCATAGGGACCGATGTCGGATGATCAGGGTGATACTCAGTGAGAAATATTACTAGAGCACAGTCCTCGCTAAGAGGAAGTGTTGATTTGGGATAGCATTGGATGTGCTCTAGCCACAAAAATTGGTGGAGAGGCTAAAGCACATGAGATCTCCAATACCCAGAAATGGTTTGGGCAGATTCTAAACAGTTTGGGAGATATTATAATAATTAAGATTTTGAATAGAGTCCCTAAGTCTAAACTTAGGGAAAATAAAATATTAATGTTAATTAAGATAAAACTGTGTTAGAAGAGTCCAAAAGTCATGGATCAAGCCGGAGTTAGTCTTAGTCATTGATTAGGGACTTAATCTCGGTCGTTGAATTGTCAACAAGAAAAGTATAAAAGGAGGTTTGAGGGTCACTTGGAGAACATGCTGAGTTGATCAAGATTTCGATTTTTTGGAGCAGTGTTTGCTAAGGAAGTCGAAAGAGTGATTAGAGTTGCAGTTGAGGGGCAATGAATACAGAAGCAGAGAGATAGAGATAGTACCAGGAGGATCAGTGTAGAAGCCGAGAGAGAGGGACGTCGAGTCAATGAGGGCTCACGTAGAGGCAGCCGGGAGCTGCACAATGCCTCAGAGAGCTAGTGTGGGTGACGTAAAGGCTCTAAGGGCTGACGCAATGCCTCCAAAGGCTGACGCAGGGCGAGCTAGGGTGACGCTAGGCAGATGCTGGGCTAGAAGGGGCTGACGCAGTCCTTAGAGGCTGACGTTGGGGTTTTTCGTGGGGCAGATTGGAGCTGGGAGCTGTCGGAGTGTTTATCCAAGGTTTCAACCGGAACATCTGTCTCTGACTGAGAGGTACTACTACCGAGATTATTCTTTGTTGGGTGAGTCGTTTTTGGCACCCAGATTGTATTCTGAAAGTACTTAATAATTAAAACCCTCAAATAGCTGCACTGGTTTTCCCGCATTGGGTTTTTCCAGGGACACTGGTCCAAAAACAACTGTGTCACTTGTGTTTTTGTTTTGTTTCCTTCATTTGATGATTTGTAATGTGTTGAGCATGTACTTGTATCTATTTTCAGTATTTGCATGGTAAATAACTTGTTAATTAACCAAAACAAGTAGGCAGAAATAAATCAAAAAAGTACATGAAGGGTTTCTAACAGTGAGACTTAGAAATTCCAGCATACTGAGCATCTGTCAACTTTTCGGCAAGTCTGTGGGTTGCTTCTCAGATGTGCCACGCCCGATCCTACATATCGAAAGACTTTGTCTTATCCAAATATCGAGTTGCTTTCGGCCATCAAATGCATCAAACCTCTTCCTTCTTTTCTTCCGCTTCTTACATTTTCTTTCAGCAGGATGTGATGTTGATGATGATGTGGTCAGCGCACAACTTCCTTTTTGATCTGAAAAAACGCTCATATGGAAAATCTGGAATGTCCAATACTTTTGTGACATGCTCTTCTTTATTTTCATGACCCTGCTCTGTCAAAGCCAATTGATCAATCCTGCAAGTATCAATCTGATTTCCTTCATATTCCTTCCTACCTAGATCATCTGTATTTAACCATTTCTCAATGGAGTCAATGAATTCTTCATAATAAGATGAAGGTTGCTTCAATTGTTAAGTTATGGTATGTTCTATGCTTAGTGCAATTTACTTCAATTTCTTCTTATTAGCCCAATGTCAATTTCATTATTTAGCAATCACAGTAACATAAAGTAAAATGTTGATAGAACATAAATAAATTGACAGAAGACAAGCTAAGACAAGAGACACCAGATGTGGTGGCTAGCCAAGGACAAACACTAATGTGGGGAAACCCTTTGATCAATTCTTCTATAATCTTCAATAATTCAGCAAAGAGAGAGAAATAGTACAAATATACAATTCTGTAATTTTATGACGGCAACAACAAAACCCTAACCAACAAAGTCAAAGCCGATCAAATAAGTCAGAATTGCCCTCCAATCAACTTGGTCAATATCCTAGTCAACTTGGCCTACAACAACAAGGAGAGGAAGCCCAAAAACAGTCTAAAAAACTCAGTCAATTGAAGGTCAACAAAAGTCAACCTACAACGAGTAATTAGGGAAGTCAACGCTAGTCAAACCTGAGGTCAGATTGCCTCTGGGTGTGCCAAAATCTGCAGCCTGCCTAGAAGAGACAGCCACACCAAAATCGCAGTCCAAGAAAGGTCCACGCTGGTCAACGCTAGTCAAAGAGACTTTCTGCAGCCTTGGTCAAACTCGGTCAACACAGTCAAACAGTCTTGTGTCCTCCTTCCCACGTGAGAGAGATGCTACTCGTGTGTACCCAATCAAATAAGGAGAGAGAGAAGAATGTAAGATGAGATGAGATGAGTGAATAATGCCACAAGTTGACTTGTATTTATATGAATTGTTGAGGATGTGTGCCACACATTTTGTTGCTATTCGACCTTGACAAATTGTGAGGTAAATACAAATAAATTCATATCTCCATAAATACATGTCGGAATCGGATGATCGTTAGATCAATCCTACACCTCTCAATGAGAGGAATCCAAGAAAAATATCAGCTGCCATAAATAAGATGATCCACATGGAGTTTGGCCCTAGTTTCCAATTTTAACATCAATGAACTGCGAGGCTTGTGCTCTAGACCCTCTGGTTGGACCTGTGATCCTTCCATTATTTACAGCTTATTTTGTAGAGTGATCTGCTTAATTCTCATAACATTCATTTGATTAGCATGTTCATCCTTTATAGCATTGACCAACCTGGTATGATTTTCCTCCATGGTCTCCATCACGTCCTGAAAGGTGATTCTCTGATTATACTTAGTAACTTCCATTACTTGTAACCTGTTCTAAAGAGATACTTTTAATTGGCATTCATGTCCTTCATCAATTTATCATGATTTTCTTGAGTGGAACTCATTTCCTCCTTATGATTTGCTTCCATTATTTTTAGCTCCTCATCATGTTTTTCTTCTATGGCTAACAATTTGGTGTACATGGCTCTCATATCCTTGATACAATGCTTATCATTTTCCTTTTCATCATCAATATTATTTTGATCCTTCGTCCCTGCCATTCACTATCGCGGATTCTTCTTGCAACAACACAAGTGGATTCATCATGAGAATGGTCACAACGTCTGCAATATGGCACATTTTCTCAACGCCTTTCTATGATATTTGGGTCCTTCATAGGATCATTTTCATCCTTCTTCATAGTATTAGAGGCAAAAGGTGAATCCTTTTGATCCCCATATCTATTTTTGAAATCATTGACAATAGCTTGTAAGGAATCAAAAGAATTGTAAAAAAAATCACAGAACCAATTTCTAGCATCACCTTCCAAAGAAAGGACAAAGACTTGCATCTTCATGTCCTCATGATTGTATGCAGTTCCATGATCATATTTTGCCAGAAAAGTGGTGAACTGTCAGGAAAATCACAGAACCAATTTCTAGCATCACCTTTCAAAGAAAGGACAAAGACTTGCATCTTCACATCCTCATGATTGTATGCAGTTCCATGATCATATCTTGCCAGAAAAGTGGTGAACCTTTTGATGTGATCTGTAGCAGTGGTTGCATCATTACTCGTGAAAGAAGGTAATCCGTTAATAGCCCTTTCCAGAATATAATGAGGAATGTTAGTAAAACGCAAAGGGGCGAACAAGTCATCTGTGATGACTTGCTTCAAGGGAAAAAGAAGCCAATGGATGTTGGAGAAAGAGATCCTTGTTCAAAAAAAACAAGAGATCCACAAGAAGAAAGCTTCTAGTAGAAATTCTTGTAAAAAATGAAAGAAATGGAGTCACCACTTGAACATGAATCTAACTCAAAGATCCAAGAGGCAAAACCGAAAGGTTAGTTAGAGAGAATAAAATGCATGTCAGGGAGGAGGACTTCCTGTCTGAGAAAAATGGATGCTTACTAGAATGTAATTTGTTCAACCAAGTTCTGAGAGTGAGGTTGACCAAACTACTAGGATTTCCTCTAGTGTAAGCCTTTGTGAATAAATGAATCAATGGAGTCGCCACCCAAACAGTAAACCAACTGAAACGTCTAGGTGCTAAAGGTGTGGATAAAGAATATGAAAAGATTAGTGAGAGGAAAAATTATAAGGTGATGAAAAAAATGAAGAGATGTAATATCCCAAACGGGATATTTTGCTAATTATGCAGAAATTTAACTCAACCAAAATTTCACCATAAAGTTATCATTCAATTAATAGAAGATTGCCATGTAAAATAAAACAAATAGAGCACTGGAATCCAATAACATTATGAACAGGAAAATTCTCAACTTTTATTATAATGGATAAATTGGGGTTTACATGTTGATACAATCCATATAGCTGAGATAGAATTGACTTCAAGAATCTACTCCAAAGATGTGTTGGCCTTCCAAAACAAACTGAAATGCCACTGCTAATTTGTAACGACCCATCTAAACTAATCCACTAATATAAAGTTGTAAACTTTATACCAAAACAGAGATGATAAACTTCAAAACAAATATGAGTTAAACTTTAAAATAAATATGAATTAAACTTTATAAATATAAATTTTAAACTTTATAAAATATATAAAATTAAACTTTATAATAAAAAAATAAAATCAAAAAAAGAAAACACCTTATATAAAAGGGGACGCATAAACCAAACGGGATGTATAACAAAGTACATATGACAGCAAAGGGATAAATATCTAAGGGTCGCAGAATGCATGGAAGGCGTGTCGGGAGGAGGGAATGCGGTGGCTGTAGGTAGGAGGGCGGCCACCACCAAGCCCGCAGTTAAAAACTGGGGATCTGAACCGAGAATGGGGGTTTGAAGAACGGAGTTAGAAACCAGGAGGAGGAATTTAGCAGTGAGAGCACTCTGCCATTGGAAGAGCTTTAATCTGTCTGAGGTTCTGGGCACGGGGGACAGTGAGCTTCTGTGAGAAGCTTACTGGATTGAGCAGCCAGTCTCTGCTCAGTCTAGCTGGGTGGAATTGGTCTCCCGGTAATTGGAGCAGAGCAGTAGCAGCATCATCAACTTCACCGGATCAGATAGCAGTCCAGGTAAGTACAAAATCAAAATTTTTACGGTTCCTGTTTTCCAGTTTTGATCATTACACATGGTATCAAAGGCGTTGTTCAAACCCTTTCGACCTCATAAGCCTTATAATTTTCAAACCCTTTGTAATTTTCTGTGAACTTCTGCGTGAATTACGGTTACATTCTGTGATTGAATTCTATGTATTCACGAAATTAAATTATGAGTCTCTAGGGCTGATGATAATATTTCGGTTGTCGTAAATATCTAGAAAATTTACTGGGTAAAAAAAAAATCAGTCTTTTATAAACCGTGGACAACAGGTGTCGAATCTACGCGGGTTAGAATCTTTTTCTGAAAAAGATTTTAAAGGCTGGAAGGTCGTGGACGGCCGGATTCAAACCTGCGCGGGCAAAGCCAACATTATTTCTAGTCATGCCCGATAAACCACTCCGGCACGTCCACCTGCGCGATTGGGGTATCAACATATTTTGTTTGTCCTGCTGTTTGATTGTAGGAACTGCAGGTTTTCCCTCCGTAGATGAGGCCCTTTCTGATCCATGAGATGCCATATCGTTACCCATTAAAGAATGGCCTCGCCCTCCACCTTGTCCACTGTGCGGGTTTTGATGGAGAAGAACAAATTACTTCCCTGGGCATGGCCATCGAGGACTGTGAGATCTTGGAGGAGATCGGAAAGGCGTTCCCTGGACCATTCCAGGCAGTCTTTCTCCGCCCAATGCTAGTTATGAACGTTGGTCCCATCCGCTCGGTCGTCTACTATCCATCTCTTGTCGCCCTCTCTGAATCTTGCCACTGTTATTCGCGAATTGGATATTGCGTGAAAATATAATATATGACTCTTATTTTACTTAGATCCAAGGCAGAGATTAGATGTCGCAAGTAAAATAGGCTTCCCTAGTGACGTGATCCTCCTTGAGCAAGAATAGAAACTACGCAACATAGAAAAATCAACAAAAGCAAGATTCCTAGCTAGGGCACACCATACATATGAATGGGTCAAGCCTCCAGCAAACAAAATTAAGCAACAAGAAGCTTCTAGAAGTAGTGCACTCCTCTCCAAAGTAGTAACAGCATGTGCATGAATAGATCTAAAGTGAACTGTTGACTGCTCAACTGAACTGAACTCCAACTGAAGACCATTGTTATTGGAACTGGATTGAAACGAGTTACGAGCTAATTGGTTGGTGGAGCAGTGTTGGGAGTTTCCTGGGCAGAGTCAGTCCCTCAAAACAGAAGCGACCACTTTTGTTCTAAACCAAATAGAAACTGGCTTAGAACCGGCAAAACCAGCCATGTTTAACAGTTTGTACCAGTGCACACCCTCCACCCAAAATAACCTAAAAATTTTAATGAGTATGCATTTGATTTGATTGTAGACTATAGTAATGATTTATTTTTTTTGGACTCTGCAAGCCACTTAGAGCCTCAATGTAGTTATATTTTGGTTTAGCAATGTATTGCAATCAGTGCCATTTTGTCGTACTCACCCTTACAATGATATATAGAATATACATGATAAAAACTTTCATATTTATATCTAATGGTTTGGATTTGAATGGATGTACCTGAATATACATATTTTTAATCAAAACTTGAAGGCTTTATATATTTCTTGGTGACTGGTTTTTGTGTCCTGTATTTTCCTAGTTCTAGTTTTTGGGGTCAACATGATTAGTCACGTCTAGTTCTAGTAACATTGTTGAACACAAGTCAACTAAACTAAAGATATTTTTTTTTTTACTTTGGTAAAAAAACACTGAACTCCTCTTCAAGTAGTTCATGTAGCTCCAACTAACAGGTGGCATCCAAATCTCAGGGGAATGAGATCTCCTCAATTGCAAAAACTACTCATATGGTCAACATAACCAGGGACCGATACTGAAGAATGCACAAGTAACTAGGTTGAAACATCAACATGTAAATATGACATATTGTATCCTAGATTAAGTGTTGCTTCTAAGAGTAACAGAAACCTTGTTTTGACTTGAGCATCAAGGTTGTCAAGATGACTTTAGACTTGACACCAATGTTGCTCACCACAATGGATACATAACAATATCGTCAAATCTAGAAAAAGCCAAGCCTCAATTTCAACATAATGTCCACAGTGTTTGATTGCTGACAAAATTTACCCACATGTTGTACTCACTGCTAGGTATCCAAAAATAAAATAAAAAATAAAAATTGATTATCTCTAAATGCAAAAACATTTTATTTTAAACCTAGGCTTGATCAGTTTTAAACAAGGCACTAGGCCTTGGAATTTCACAAAAATTCATTTCCATATTCATCTCCCAAAAGGATATCCAGATCTACTGCAAGATTTCTTTAAAAAATAAAAAATAAATAAAATAATTTTTGCTAAACTAGATCTACGAAGCGGCAAAATAGCATAGTATTTTAGGTGTTGATTACTTTGAAAGTGTTTTCACCTATCTAGGAGAGTGTTGTTGATTTTCTAGTAGCAAACAAGACTAGTGCAATTTTTCAAACCGATTTATTGGAGATCAGATATATTAGTAGCCATCTACATTTTAGTTCGGTTTGAAAACTATTTTTACTGTTAAAATATCTTGTTATGTACTAGCCATTTGCCATATTCATCATAAATAAATTGATCTTCTGTTTTACATTTAGAAAATTCCAAAACTTAACGTGATTTGGTTACATAATAGTTGCTCCATGTCTCTCTTTTGCTGTATTGGTTGAGGTCTGACTACTCTTATAAAATTTTAGGATCATTCTGTGAAGCATATACAATGTGCAAGTCCTAGAGCTGTCTGAAGTAAAGCATGATCGCAAGTTTTCATGATGTGAAACCCTCTCAACGCTGCATCCTCCTCTGCATATTGACAAGAATGTTTAGGATCTATACTTGGTAATAGTGCCTTTGGTCCTCGGTCACTTGAATTTCAAAGTAGGATACTGTAGAAACATTAAAAGAACCAATTTTTCTACCTTGCCTGATCAATTGCAATATGTAGGCCATTGACCTACATTTTTACAACTTGACTATTGATCTGAATTTACTCTTCAGTTTGATCCCAACCTACATTTATGGTATACTGCCGAATTGTATCGCTTCTAGATTTTAATCATGACATGTCTATGGTAAAATACCCGGCTAAAGGTCAACCTGATATGGAACCAGAACAACCCTTCATTTATATATATTATAGGTTTTATCCATATCTAAGTAATATATTCAAAATATAAATGTGTATGCCTTTAAAAAAAAAAAAAATAATAAAAAATAAATAAATAAATAAATAATAACTAGATTGCGGTGTGACGGGTATGTTGCTGATATTCATTATAACAAGGCGTTTAACATCTTCATTTGTGAATGTTATTTAGTAATAAATTTTAGATGATCTACCTTAGGAGCTAATGACCATACACCATTGCATTATTCATATCAAGATAGAATACCCTACATTAGGACAAGGAGGTCACGAGGCCACCTCCTTGACCTCGGTACCAGTAAGATCCGCCTAGCGGGTAAAAATAGCAAAACTATACCCGTTTATGAATGTGAAGTCACAAAAGAAAATTATGCGTTAAATTCGGTTGTCTACCTCAAAATTTTGATAGAATTTTATTATGTGTTCAGGAACCATTACAATGGTAAGGACGTATGAGCGACGACGGCGTGATCAGGCAGCATCACCACCATTAATGCCGCCACCGTCGCCATCATCATCCCCATCACCATCGTCACCAGCAAGACCATTATCAACATCAATCGCCCCAGTGCCGGAGTTGACTGTGATAATGAACTCTTTGGAAGCCTTATTAGAGACATTAAAAGAATCAACTAAGGTTAAAACCAAAGACGAATTTCAGCATGTAGCCACCAGTTCAGTGGAACCAACTAATTTTGAGCCCAGAAGATCGAAAGAAGACATTTATAGGGAACTTCAGAAAATTAGACTCCCAGAATTCTCGGGGGGTCGAGCAGGTGAACGCGCTGAAGCTTGGTTAGAAGGAATGAACAGATGCTTTAGGTTAAGGGAATATTCTTCTTCGGCAAAAACAAAAATTGCTGTGTTTCAACTGAAGGAAAGTGCCTTGATTTGGTGGAGAAATCTGGAAAAGCAGCTGCACCTTACATCGGATAATGTCCCTTGGGAACTATTTGACGAAAGGTTTCGAGCAAAGTATTTACCTCCATACTTTCAACATCAGCAAGCCAGAGCCTTTCATACATTAATTCAGGGAAATAAAACGGTGGAAGAGTATGAGATAAGGTTTATGGAGCTTGTAAAATACATTCACTACTTAGACTCTGATGAACCTCAAGTTGAACGTTTCATATTTGGGTTAAATCCTCGCATCAGAGCCTTGGTAAGCATGTGGAAACCATCATCAGTAGCCGAGGCAGTCGAATGTGGTCGTTATGCAGAAGAGCACCTAGGAATCAAAAAAGATATGGGGCCAACAGGGCCTGTCCAAATAGGATTTCCAGGAAAGACTCCCCGAAACTTCTTTAGAGGAGGTAGCTCGAGGCCACCTTACGGTAACAGGTTTACCCCAAGAAATGTGAGGACAAGTGCTCCCATGGCAGTAAACACTATAGCCGCGAAATCATCAAACACCAGTCCATGGGCATCGCGAGGGAC
>APFE031192059.1:86290-146510 GCA_000404065.3 Pinus taeda | reverse complement strand
TGATCCATGCAATTCATCGAGTAATTCATCAATGACAGGAATGGGGAACTTATCTTTAATAGTGAGCTTGTTTAGCTCCCTATAATCAGGACACATGCGCCATGATCCATCCTTCTTGTGCACCAATACTACTGAGAAAGAACTTTGACTCGGTTGAATTATACCAACCTCTAGCATTTCTGCAACCATACGTTCAATTTCACTCTTTTGGACATAGGGATATCTGTACGGCCTGATGTTCGAAGGAACAATTCCTGGAATCAGATGAATAGTGATCATGATCACGCATAGGTGGGAGACCTTTGGGAGTCTCAAATACCTTGGAATGATTGTCCAGGACTTTTTGGAGATCTGGATAAATAGATGATTCCGATGTGGAAACATTTAGCGAACATAATTGTGCAATTACACCTCTTTGCTCCTTTTTAGAAGCTTTGTCATACCATTAGAGCTGATTATCTTTCCTGGTTTCCCTGCAATACCCCTTAATTCAACTTCTTTTCCTTCCGTAGAAAATTTGATGAAAATTTCTTGAAAATTTAAAGCTATTGTACCGGGGATTGTAGCCATTGGACTCCTAGTACAACATCAGCACCTCCCATTGGAATGGAAAGCATTGGGCTAGTCAATACATATTCTCCATGGATAGCTTGATATTATGGCACTTTCAGAGCAATTTATTGTTCCTCCATTTGCAACCATCACTTGACACTCTGGTGCTGGAGTAAGAAGCAATTCAATTCTTTTGCTACCTTACAATGAATAAAATTGTGGGTACTTCCTGAATCAATCAACACTATTACCTTTTTCTTCTTGATTTGTCCTTCTATCTTGATGGTTTGAGGAGTAGTAATTCCCGCCAATGCATTACAAGATATGGTTGGATTCATTTGTTCTTCATCTAGGTTTGTTCCTGGAGTATATCCTCTTCTTTTGACCTTTCTTGCTCCTTTTCTTCTTCCTCTTCACAATCTATGTAGAATAATTTCTTCTCAGCACACTTATGACCTTTAGTGTATTTGCTATCACAACTGTAACAAGCCCTTTTGCTCTTTTTTCTTCCAATTTGTGAGATGTCAACCTATATCAGGTTGTGGGAAGACTAGGAGCAACAACACTTCCGTCTTTATAGTTGTGAGTGGTATGCTTCTTGGTTGCCATAATTTTGCTTTCCATTTTTCTTGCTAACCTGAATGCCTTCTCTAATGAATCAGGTTCCCAAAGCGAACATCATGTTGGATATTATCCTTTAAAGACCCTATGAACACATCAATCCTATGCTCCTCTGGAATATCTTTTACCCTTATGTTCAATTTTTGGAACTCCTCAATGTGCTCCATTATTGAACCCTTTTGTTTGAGACTTATCAATTGGCTAAAAAAGGTGTTGCTTTTTGTATCCTCATAATGTGCTGTCATTTCTTCCGTAAAAATTGCCCAAGTGAGAATTGTTTACGATAGCAAAGCCATTGATACCATACAAACTGATTTGTTTCCAAATACAAAGTTTCCATATGCACCTTTTGTGTGTTTTGCACATTATTGAGATCGAAGAATTGCTCCATCTGTAATATCCATGTTGTGGGATCCTTGCCATCAAACTTCCTCATATCGATTTTTGGAATATGGTGGGTCTTCGATGCAACATTAGCGTCTATGGAATCATGATTAACATTTCTTTTATTCTCATCATGAGTTTCCTTTAGTACCCTTTCACCCTTAGTTCCCATTTCTTGTAGAAACTTATTCATATTTATCTTCAATTCGTCCATGTTCAAATCGTCAATCTTAGCTTCCATGCCCTTTATCTTAGATTCCACGCCATTTATCTTAGCTTCTGTTAGCTTTTGTGAGTGAAATTTGTTGCACTTGGTCTTGTAATTTTGATATATCATGTAGCATTTCTTCCTCTTCTTCATGAGTCATGCTAGAGCTTTCAAGTTGCTTACTAGGTGTTTGCATTTTCCTTCCTCGGGGCATCAGTTACCGATAATAATGCTCTACTATGCCCTTTGAATTCCTTCAAAATAAATTTTCAACCAAGCTTAAGCAAAAATTTAAGAAAATCTACACACCTTTTTTCACTTTGTAGGAGCTCGATATTGCCTCTGATGTATCTCTGTACTTTCCGATCATCTAGTTCTGAATTTGTGACCTGTAGTAGCCCTCTGTGTCCTCTTTCCAATGCCACAAGTCTGACCCAAATTGGATTCTCCAAGGAAGAGTTATGTGAAATCTCCCGCAGTGCCTTGATTATAGACTAGTTCAGTAGAGCAAACTTGTACGACGTGCCACGAGTCACTGTTTCGACCTTTGGATCTACAAAATGCATACAAGAAACTACAGTCCGTCCTCTTTCTGTACCACCTTACAAAATTTCAATCCGATCCCCAAAGAGAAGGTTATGACGATTTTCCCCAGGTCACCTGTTTGGAATGTAATTCAGGATTCTGCAAAAAGACCAACTTCCTCAGATCATATCTCCGCAAATATAGCGCGAAAAGATCTGAAATTCGGACACAAGGTTTAGCGCGATTTCTTCTCAAATGGGTTTTTTTTTGCGACTTCTGAAATGTCACAAAAAAACAGTTATAGCGAAAATGCCACGATGAACTGTTTGGAGCAGCGAAACCCTAGAATCCAAAGCTCTGATACCAAATGTTATGAAACCAGCTCAAGAAAAGATAGATCAACGCCATGTTAGAATTCAGCCTCTTCGAGGGGGCAACCTCCTTTACATTACATAAATGAACAATTCTTGGATGATTCAAATGACAAAACCTCCTTTCTATATATAGAGTCTAAGGAGTCACAATATATCCAGCCGACCTAACAATAATAATATAAAGCCACAAAAATAACAATAGAGGGATTCTATGGGGAACAGTAATAACAATATGGGGGCAATAGGGGCACAACAATATTAATAAGGGGTATAACTACAATAGTAATGGGGTAATCACTAGTATTATAGGGACCCAACACTAACTATCCCATCTTGTATATCTGTTCATTTTGATTCCAGCAAGCTATTACACTAAGGTGTTCCGTCAAGTATTCTTCTCGGAATACCACCTTAAGCATAATTAATTGAGTGAGGCCCAATAATAACCATGTTTCTGGAAAGTGGTCGAAATGCAACGAAATGAAAGACAAATTACGCAGATGATGGACTATGCCAAGTGAATGCCATCAAATCCCATAGAACTCCTCAAAACCCTATGAAACATCTCCAAAAGCTCATGGGCTCGCTAGTGAAGTAAACTTGCACCTGTGACCTATCTGCCTCCAACCCTAAAATTCCATCCTAACCATGCCATAAGGAACATCACAAATCCTCCCGCCCCAAGATTGTTTGCCCTCAAGCAATCCAAACCTGTGGACCAATCTGGTGGCCCAATGCAACTAAGACCCAATGCGCAGATCCCATACAAACCATTGGGTGATGCTATGTCTCTTTGTCAATCCACCATGAACGGACCCCTCAATGCCCGGATCCCAGACTAATCTTTGACTGAACCTGTCATCAACAAATCCTCTTGTATCCCAATGCCACCAAGAATAAGCATCAATGCTCTACGGCTCCTGCTGCACTATGGTTTTGGCTATCAATGTTGCTCTATTAATCGCGTACCAATTCATCACCTCTCTCCAGTCCAACCCTTGGCATAAGCCAAGGTCATTCCCACTATGTAGATGCAAGCCCGAAGTGCTGGAAATTTGTTGACCTATCTCCCACCGCCAACTGACGCATGTAGTACTCCTCATGTCTAAGGGTCCCTGCTGCACTATTCCCCTGACTGAGAATATCATGCCACCAACAAGATACCAACTCATGGTCTCCCTCCAATCCATCCCAAGGGAAGGATCAGATGCATGTGCACATGTATATGGTGCAAGTCCACTATGTTGCAACATGCTCAACTCATGTAGCTTTGCCCAATCAATCAACTAGATATGTCTAGGAATCCCTGCCTCTCTTCCTATAAGTGGGCAACTGTCCTGCACCCCTTATCTAATGTACTCCTGGAGAAGGTTGCTGCCTAGACATACTACAACTTTGCTAGCTGCGAGTGCATCAACCTGCACCTCGTCAATGGGAAGACCCAAAGATGGGGGCACCATTATCTCCAAAAGAACCTCCCTCATCTGACCAAAAACTCCATGGTCCACTCGTCACCTGCAAAATTGTCCTTTTAGGTCCCAACATCTCCTGATGACCCATGTCTGCAAATACTACATATACCCGCTCCTCATCAATGGTTGGGCCAAGGATATCTGCTCATCTTCCTCCATCATGGACTCAACATGAGCCTCCAGCTGACTCTCCTAAGATTGCCCATTATGCGTTGCTCATGCTGAATGGGAACAGGTTGTTGCTCATCAATTTCCTCTACCAAATATGGTTGCCTCTCTGAGCTATTGTCAACAACTCCCCCTGACTACTCATGCTCATCAAAGGTGTCCTTGGACTTAACTATAGAAGAAGAATCCATATCTTGAATGTTAGAAGGAATCTCCTCCTGCTCTACCTTTGTCATCTCCTCCGTGTCACTCAAGCATGAGTGATTGGGTCCCTTGCAGATGAAGCAAAGTCCCTTCCTCCTCAGCTCATTTTTGCTGCATGATCCACCAAATCTTAGCAGCTCCACCCTGGTCAATTGTATTCTGAATAGCCCAATGTTCTGCTCAACCAATCTTTCGACTAGTTAATAAGCAACAGGTGAGACCAACTGCTCTCTCCTCCAAATGGACAATAATTGGGACTGCAACTCTTGGCAAATGGCATCATGGCCTCTCATACATGACAATAAGATGGATTGCATTTGTGTTTTGACTAAGTCAGGATGATGTCTCCTAATGCTGAAAAAGCATTGGAATATTTGCAAAATCAAGTTATCACACTCTAGATCAAACATGACTTCATAAGTCCTAGTCATGGCCATAATTTCCAAAACATGAAGCTTCTTCCCAAATGTACAACCCATGGAGTTATCCAAGTCTTGTAAAGTTTCTACCATCAACTTGAAGGCTCTCTTCATAACATCATCATTGTAAGGAAGCTATAGGGGCGGTCAGCACCATGATGCTACTAAGACAAGAGGCAACTGGAAGTGTGACCCCTTCACAAGGGTACTCCAAAAACTTGGGTTGTATGAGAGCAAGCATAGTTGGTTTTAGAGCCCAAATTAGTTTCTTCCCTTCTAATTGGTTCACTTCAGAACATAGTGCATCTAGTTCATCTAGTTCGAAAAGGGCTTTCACTATGACCCTCATGTGTTTCAGATTTGCCCCAAGTGCAAAGATTTTGTGTCCTATTTTCTACCCCTTCTGCACATCTCTCGGTTGTTCTTTATGAAGAATGGCATAGACCCCTTTTGAGAAGGCTCTATTGTTTTGTTTTGGTTTTTGGTCTAGATTGTAGTCCATTGATGTATTGTTGTGTCAATTTAAGTGGTGCTTTAAGTACTCCTTTAGCATACAAGACTCTGACTAATAGCACAACAAAAGTATACAATGATAACCAACATACATGTCATATGCCTCAACAATTTATTTGACACCTGCAGTATATAGACATTACAGTGCTCACTCAATAAGGACCCTGACTTTACACTTGTCTTAGATCCTACAGCAATACAAGGTTGACCAAAAGTGTCAGATTTTGGTAGCTTTTACAGGTCACAAGAGTTCTTGCAAAAGTGTCATACTCTGGAGGAATTCAATGATTTTATTGACTTTTAGGAGGACAAGCACAATGGATCTAGTGTAGCAATATAACCTACAGAAGTAACAATATAACTTTGATGCCCAACTATAGTGCTATGATGACCACTCTGGTGCCTTTGCATTTAGCCCATGTGTAATCCATGAATTGGTTACTAATAACAACTGAGATTCAGCTTCAAAGATTTCCTATGATCTGAAACTCAACCTTTTCTACTTTGGGACTAAGTGATACAAGGAATGGTCAAGCCCAGATCAGATTAGGACAATTTTAACATCTACATGAGAGCTCTCAGAGAATCCTCAAAATATCGTTGACTGAGTTCTAAGATTACCATAGGAATATTTTATTGTTTGCTTGACTTAGGTACAATATGTTACCAAAATAAATGCTCATGCAATCACTTGAGGGTCTTGAAATAATATCCAAATCAACTCAGTGGGTGCAAGTACGATAAATAGCATCACCGGTAGCCATAAACACTATTCTTTGCTAGCACGTAATTTTAGGAAATTAGATAGTAGCGTTTATGGACTTACAATGGCACATTGCATTATCAAATAAAAGAACGAACCAGTGAATAGAAGAACCTGATAGTTACACTATCCAGAAGGCTTAGAACACAGAAACTCCAACAAGGCCTCATACAACTTTGAATCAGCTACAGCCGTATCCACAACCCTTTGAAGTGAAACTCATCCAATCAATGATTGCGTCCTCCTTGAAGCTCGAATCTTTGTTACATGGACACTCATATGACCAACGAGAGAGAAAAAACTCAATTCTGCACAGACAGTGACCTTGTTTCATTAAAGAGTACCCAACAAATGTAATAAAGGCTTGTGGCCTCAACCTCTGAGGAGATACGCCTCTTTCAGCCCAAATCGGCCTCCAATAATGGTGAACACACAACTATCATAGGAAAGTGTTCTGCCCCTTTAAAATAATGACATCATGCCCAAAATTGCATTAAAAATTGCCTAGAAAATATGACAAAACCCAATCTTCAATTAATCCCTCCAAAGGATATATTCGCCCTTCAAAAATGCTCTTGACCTTTCTCAGCAAGACTACACAATCATCACAACACAATCGTCCTTTAGCAATTGTGAATGTGCATGGCCAGCCTCAGAATGCAGTTCAACATCTCTGGTTCATGCAACCATTTGGCTTCCTCAATGTGCAATTCGATCAACGGTTTTGGTCTTCTATAGAGACATCCAGCCTTTCTTTTCACAATAAAGAGTTAGCTCCCTTGAATTTAATTTGACTTTATGAAAAGTTAATAATACAGCCTTAGCCAATCAAGAAAATACGACCCCCACCAGTTGCAGTTCGGCCTCCAAATGAGATACACACCTAGCAACAATCTAACAATGATGATAACAGCTCAAACTCTCTCTCTGTAGTGCCAAACTCCTCAACGCATGCGACCCCAACAGGATAATATGTCGTTTGGAAATGGTTTGACCTATCAGCGTGTTTGTACGACTCTCTGCAAATGAATGATCGGCCACAATAAAGAATTGTCGTCAATTAAAATTTCACTTGATTCTCCGCCAACACCAATAGTTTGGGGATAATCGTTCAATCAAATTTTCACACGACTCCTCTTATTGTCTTCACGACAAATTTGGCTTGGAATTAAACCATTGCCTCAATCAAATTATTTAGACTTTCACGACCCCACCTAATAACATTTTATTAATATAAAATGACACACCCGCTTTGTGTTTTGGAAACATTTTCTTTCTATCAAAGTTAATTTGGCCAAATCTGTAGAATGATTATTAAGTAGAAGACAATTTTGATAAAGAAAAACCTTTGTAAAATGGTCAGGACAATTCCTCTGAGAATTGTCAAATTAACGAGCAAATTAGAGAATTCGACACCTTGCGGAATTACTGTAGATAATCTGAAACCCCGCAAGCTAAGCCAAGACTAATGCTCTGGTACCACTATAATATCCCAAACGAGATAATTTGCCAATTATGCAGAAATTTTAACTCAACCAAAATTTCACCGTAAAGTTATCATTTAATTAACAAAAGATTGCCATGTAAAATAAACAAACAGAGCATTGCAATCCAATAACACAATGAACAGGAAAATTCTCATCTTTTATTATAATGGATAAACTACGGTTTACATGCTGATACAACCCATATAGCTCAGATAGAACTGGCCTCAAGAATCTACTCTGATGTTGTAAACCAAACTGAAATGCTCCAATGATGTGTTGGCCCTCCAAAACCAAATTGAAATGCCACTGCTAAGCTCTCTTGTGAATTCTAGATGAATTCACCAAGGGGAGATGGGTACTCACCCAATCTCATTCAATCACCCAAGTGTTTCCGTCCTGGGGCTACCAATGAAGTAGAGAACCGAGTTCTCAACCTCTCATACAAGAAGAAATATCAAATCCAAGATTTCCTCTAATGGCCTCCTCCTCCTCTTTTTATAAATCTATGGACCCCTCTAGAACCTCCTATTTTATTATTATTTTAATCATTCTGCACATTTCCCTCTTTTAATTCAATTAAAATATTCTTTTTAATGTGGGAAAATGGTAAATTGGCCACCATGCCTCCTCAAGTCATTAAAAATCACTTCTAATCATCCCATCTTGTAGGTCTTCTCATTTCGGTTTCAGTGAGCTATTAAACTAAAGTGCTCCATCAAATATTCCTCTCGAAATGCCACCTTAACCGTAATTAATTGAGTTAGGCCCATTAATAACCTTGTTTCTCGAAAGTGGTTGGAATGCAATGGAACGAAAGAGAAGTTGTGGAGATGATGGAATATGCAAAGCGAATGCCATCAGATCCCATAGAACTCTTCAAAATCCCGTGAAACATCTCCAAAAGCCTGTTGATGAAGTAAACTTGCACCTATGACCTATCTACCTCGAATCCTAGAAGTCCATCCTAACCATGCCATAAGGAATACCAAAAAAAGAACATCACAAGAGATGTCAATGGCGTCAAACAGGCTAATGAAATGATGAAAGATGAAAGATTTGATGATTAAGAAGAGTGATGAGAATGTCGTCAATACCAAGGTCCAATAAATTGGGCTTTGGCAATGGCGCTAAAAATGTTGTCTCTCAAATTGTATAGGCACGCTGCAACAACGACTCAGCGCGGGGACTATCACTCTGATCCCCAACCTCTTTGTTCTAGTTGTCTCCCAACAACAGGCTATGGGGGGTAGTCCCAATGGAAGATGGAAATCAAAGCCAAGTTGGCAGCCAACAAGTCCAAGAGACACGATTGAATGGCCTAGCCACGTGGTTGATTTTAGCAAGTTTCAAAGGATTAAATTAAATTATCAACGAGACCGGTGTAGTGCCTTATGGAGTCAACTAACTTGTTTTTTGATCAATTAAAGACCAAGTAATTGGATGAACAATTGTCAATGAAATGAATGACTATCCTATATGCTATGCAAATCCTAAAATCTAGGTGTGATGCAAGAATCATGGTTACCTTTAATTAAATGTCAATTCTAGGTGTGTCCTTCCTCTTAACTATTTTGGAAATAGTCTCTAGAGTAGGTTGTGGAATAGAAGCCAACGGGAAGTAAGCGGAGGCTTAATTAACGATACCTCCCCCTGTGTTCTAACCGCCCGATGCCTTCGGCACCGTACAGACTATGGCTCTAGTGACTACAAGGTCACCGTGTTAACCACTAAAGAGGTGTTAAGTCCCTCAAGCTAAATTGAGAAAGGCAGTCCTATTGTGTTAAAATTGGCAACTAGGGCCAAACTCCATGTGGCTCATCTTATTTATGGCAGCTGATATTTTTCTTGGATTCCTCTCGTCGAAAGGTGTAGGATTGATCTAACGATCATCCGATTCCGACATGTATTCATAGAGATATGAATTGATTTGTATTTCTTGACAATTTGTCAAGGTCGGCCAGCGAGTTAAGTTGAGTTGCACACCCCTAGCTAACCTCAATGTTGCATATAAAAGAAGGAGACATTGTGTCTCATTTCACTCACTCTCATCCTCTCATCTCTTCCTTGTCTCTTGGGTAAACAAAAGGAAGAGAGGACACAGATCTCTTGGGAAGCTTTGAAGAAGGATGCAGATCTCTAGGGCATCATTGTGAGGACGCAGATAAGGGCAGCGAAGACGCCAGAGGGTACAGCCATCCATTTGGGGTGATTTAGGGCTGCTTTGACCAGCGCCTTACCCTCTTTGAATGCGGCTTTGCATGGGCAGCCTCTCCTAGGCTAGACAAAGTGTTGCGCTAACTTTTGGAGGGTTGATTTCGGACAATGTTGACTGGTTAGGGCTGGCTGCAGGTTGTTGTAGCTTTCATTGCTGATTTGTCCCTCTTACTTGGACTGTTTTGGGCTGCACATACTTCTTGTTGTAGGCCGAGTTCTCCTAGGATATCTTAAGGTCATTGGTGAGTTGTTTGACCAGCTTTGACCTTGCTGATTTGATTTATGTTGTTGCTGTTATAAATCTCAGATTTGTGATATTGTACTATCTCTCTCTGTGCTGAATTATAGAAGAAGTGATCAAAGGGTTTCCTTGCATTGGGGTTTGTCCCTGGCTAGCTGCCACATCTTGTGTCCCTTGTCTTGGCTTGTTTTCTGTCGATTTTATTTATGTTCTATCAGCATTTTACTTATATGTTAATGTGATTCCTATACGGAGAATTGACATTGGGCTAATAAGAAGAATTGAAGTAAATTGCTCTAAGCATAGAACATACCATAATTTAACATGGTATCAGATTTGAGGTGAAGACAAAGCCCAAGCAAGAGCAAGAGCAATCACTGAAGACGGTTGGAAAAAGGTCAAAAGGTTTCATGGGTTCCTCATCACACTTCCCTGCCGAAGACAAGCTCCGTGAGAAGTCTGACTACCACAGATGGAAGATGTCTCTTGATCTGACATTGGAAGAGCAGGAAGTGTTGGATTATGTAAGAGGCAAAATTATGAAGCCTCCATCAAATGCACCGGCTGCTACAAGGAACAAGTACACTAAGGGTGAAGTCAAAGCAAAGAAGATCATCTAGGACTCTATTGACAAGCATTTGGTGGCCTACGTTTCCAAGCTGAACACCTCCAAGGAGATCTACAATAGACTGGTAACCTTGTTTAAAGTTAGTGATGCAAATCAAGTTTTGTTCTTCAAAAATACGCTGAAAGATATTAAGAAGGGAAAAGATGAGGATCCTACTTCTTAAGGATCACTGAGATCAAGAATGATCTCCTATCGATTGGAGAAGTCATTGCTAACAGGGAACTAACTATCACTACTCTTGGAGGGCTCTCATCTGAATGGTATGTATTTAGAACCACTCTTCTCAACAATGATCAAATTTAGGGATTTGAGGAATTGATGGCAAGATGCATTCAAGAAGAGAAAAGGATGGTAGAGCAAGAAATGCCTTCAAGCAAAGGCAACCCTACTGCTTTCTCCTCTCAAGCTAAAAGGAGAAATAATTTTGGGTCTAAATTCAAAGGAAAGGCCGGACGGAAGGGTGGAAGGAAGGGAAGATGCTTTGCTTGCAATAAATTTGGCCACTATGCGAGGGAGTGTCCAAATAGGAAGGATACATCTCATGACGATGATCAAAATCACTCCCGGGGCAACTCCAACCATAATAAAGGGAATGGCAGGTTCAATGGCAAAGGAAAGAGGAATGTCGAAAATCAAGGAAGTGGTCAACCCTCGAAGAAAGCAAGGAACTCTCGAAGAAAGCAAGGAACTCCAGGTATAAATCAAATGTTGTTAATAATAAGCAAGATGAATATTACCTAATATCGACCCTCTCCACTAACTCTCCCGGACTCGTTGGGCAATTGGCTTATTGATAGTGGTGCCTCAAGGCACTTCACTGGTTACAAGGAAGCTCTCTCTAATCTGATAAAGAAGGAGACAAACTTGGAGAATATTCTTGGAGACAATTTCACCTGTCCTGTAAAGGGTGTAGGGAATGTTACTCTTCAATTAAATCGGGGTAACACAATTCATTTGCAGGAAGTCATATGTGTACCTGATCTCAAGAAGAACCTGGTGTCCATTTCGGCAATGGAAGACAAACGCTACAAGGTGGCCTTCATCAATGGCAAGGTACGTGTGTGGAAAAAGAATTTAAAGATGCTTTCACTCTTGGGTTTCGAGTTGACTCTTTATATCAAGTTGGAGGAAGTTCGTTGGGAGTCATGTCTTGCGACACATCTCTTCAATCTGAACTATGGCAACGAAGGTTTGCCCACCTTCATTACAAGGCTCTACCTGATGTGATACAAATGGTGACAGGGATGCCTGAGTTCAAAATAGAGCATGAAGGTGTATGTTCGGGGTGTGCCAAAGGAAAGCTCAAGAGGGGACCATTCCCCGCAAGCCATAGCAAGACCTCCGACATTTTGCAGTTGGTTCACTCCGACATATCTGGTATGATGCCCGTGAACTCTTTGGTAGGATATTTATATTATCTCACTTTTACAGATGACTATTCTCGCAAGACTTGGATATACTTCTTGAAAAAGAAGGATGAAGTGTTCTCCTGGTTCCGTCACTTCAAAGCCTTGATCGAGAATCAAACCAAGAAGAAGATCAAGATCTTAAGGACCGATAATGGGACCGAGTATGAATCCAATGAGTTCCATGATTGTTACAAAGAGGGTGGCATTAAGAGGGAGACCACAACGCCATACACTCATGAGCAGAATGGTGTGGTAGAAAGGAAGAATTGTACGATTGTGGAAGTTGTTCGTGCCATGCTCCATGATCAAAGGCTTCCAAAGTTTCTATGGGCCGAAGCTGCGAATAACGCATATATGTTCAAAACCGATGTCCTCATCAAGCATTGGATTCCAAGACTCCCAAAGAGATGTTCACCGGTAAAAAACCTAATGTCTCTCATTTTAGAATTTTTGGAAGTCCCGTATATTTTCATGTGCCGAAAGAAGAAAGGAGAAAATTGGGTGCATCTGGAAAGAAGGGAATCTTGGTGGGCTATAGCGAAAATTCTAAGGCCTATAGAATCTTCGTGGTTGGTCAAAGGGAAGTCGAGATTAGTCATAATGTCACCTTTGACGAAGATATGGCTCTTAGCAAGGTTGACAATCTTCCTATTCTAAGGAAAACTAAAGAAGCTGACACCAGGAAGCCAGATGAGAAGGAAGATGAGGCGATGCCCGATGTGGAAGAACCTATGGATCTTATTGATCCCCCTCCGCAAGAGCCTTCCTCTTCTAGGAAGAGGCCCTCATGGCTTAGGGGGACACTTGATGATGTCTAAGGACATACTGCACTCAGAGGAACTTTCCGTGAAAGTAAGAAGCCGACCAGGTATCAGGGATACTTGACCATTATGAACATCATCATTCAAAATGAGCCTTCATCGTTCGAAGAAGCCGTGAAGCATCAAGTATGGAAGGATTCTATGAATGAGGAATACAAGTCCATCATGAAGAACAATGTCTGGGATGTGGTCCCTAGACCCTAGGACAAAACAGTTTTCACCTCGAAGTGGCTTTACAAAATAAAGCATGGAGCTGATGGGAGTGCTGAAAAATATAAGGCTCGCTTTGTTGCTTGAGGCTTCTCTCAAAAGGAAGGTGTAGATTATGACGAGATATTTGCACCTATTGCCCGATACACCACCATTTGCTCGATCATAGCCCTCGCTGCTTCGCAAGGATGGAACCCTGCAAAACCCCGAACAGATTAGCCCCAAAAATACGAAAACCTCAAAAAATTTACGTCTTCAGACTAGCATTTCTCTTCCCATGCTGAGCGTTCAGATTCTAGCATATGGGTATGGTAGATCTGAGCTTAAGGAAAGCGTAGGCTTGGCAAAACCCCTTACGACCCCTTTCCTAGGTGAAACGCTAGCTAAAATATTGTAAAAACCATCAAAACCCCAGTTGAATGGGTGGGAAACTTCAGATTTTCAAAATAGGTCGTCCTTTCTTCAGATCTATGGAGTTTTCACCTGCAAAGGAATTTTATGTAGAAGATTCTAGCGACTAAATCAGATCTAGACAATCCACATTAGAATTATACAAGATATGCGCAAAAGAAGTCAGATCTATACAAGGGTTAGAAAATTATTTTACAAAAAAAAATTACTCTACAAAAATAATTTACACGTTATGTATAAATATACAATGCTTGAAAGATCTTTGAAGAAAAAATAAATTATGATAATTTGACAATGGCTTGATGTATTTAGAAAAATAGATGTTAGCCACAACCTTAGTGTAGTAAGGAAATCACATAAAATGTTTGAAGTCCAAACAAAGTCAGCTTGTGCCCACAGTTTTTGAACTTGGAGCCCAAGGGCCAGGGAACCTGCAAACTTTATATATTTTCTTAAGAAAAATAGTTGGAACATACAATGAATCAGATCACCTAAGATAAGCCCAAAACTTGCCAATAGAATATTCCTATCATCTACAAATGAAATAGCGATTCAGATAATATTGAAGCACAATATAGGGAAGCACATACCCAACACATACCACAGATCAATGAGACAAAGACACCATGAACTCTACCTCAAAATGTTTTATTATGAGATTCAAATGTTTCCAGTAGAACAGTGGCTTTACACCAGCACCACAAAATTACATTAGACCAGAGTTACTATCCTTGTGTTGAATAGAAGCAAAATGCATTCTATTTGTAGAAAAATCCCTCCAAGTGGAAACTAATGGCTAGTTGGCTTGATCCCTGTCAAAATAATCTCGACCGTTGATAAAGCTTTGATCAACTTTTAATCTTTGCTGTCAAAAATATTTATTTTTGAGGAATTTTCGAATTTCTCATAAAATCCACTTTTTATTAGTTCAAAAATAATTATTTTGAACTAATTCTCTCAAAAATTTGACTTTAACTTAATAACCACCAAGGTTCAACGGTCTAAATTTTCTTGAAATTTCCAATATTCCTTGGTGGGGAGCCTCCAAAAATTAAATTATTTTAAACCCACGAATTTTTCCACTTGGAGAAATTAATATCTCTAACATTTTAATTTTGACTCTAAATTAATTAATTTTCTAGCTTAGGGTTTAATTTTATTTTCTCCAGAAAAATTAATTAATTGACTCATGAGGGGATTAATTATTTTTCCACCTTCAAATATTTTAGCCATGGTGTCTAAGTATGATGGACCATGCACTAAAGTATTGTTTACATAAGATTTTGCAAATTCAACCCTCAAAGGGGGAATACCTATTCGTTATAGACTCATAAATTTTACCCATTTCTGCGATACAATATGACCTAGTAAGCCAAGTGATTTGTAATAAAATAATTTAGCCAATTAGCTTAAATTATTCTCAAAATCATTTTTATAGTGAGTTTGACTAAAACACTAGGACTCACCTAAAACTTTGACGATAAATTCCACCCTAGCTTTGGGGTGAGGCTGGGGGGGAAAACTTTGTTGATCATTCGTGTTTAGAAACACAGATAATCAGTGAGAAGAAAAACCTCCTAAGATGAAATTCGTTGTCAAAGTCATAGGCTTACCTAGGTTGTTCCATAATTAACAGTTGTACTAGCATCATTTACATTACAAATTTGCATAATGGGTTTACAATGACAAAAGAATTGTTGGCTAATGATTTTGAAAAGAATTCCCTCAAGTCTTTGGATCCTGCTTCCTTGGAATGTTGAAAAAATGGGTGCAACAAGGCCTATTTTAGACCTCAAAATTTCTCTAATGATTACCGAGCCCCTTGTTAAGGTGCTACGAATGGTGGATGGGGAAAATCTGGCCATGGGCTACATTTATGAGGCTATGAATTAGGAAAACGAGCAAATGCAAGTAGTTTACAAAGATAAATTAGCTAAATATTGGCATATTTGGGAGATCATTGATAATAGATGTAACAATCAACTCCATCGTCCTATACATGCAACTGGGTATTTTTTGAACCCAAAGTATCATTATAAGCTAGCTAGGAGATCTGCAAGTTGGGTAGGTCAGAGATGGATTGTATGATTGCTTGGAGAGCATGCTCCCTAACCATTCCGACCAGTTGGAAATACATAGACAAATTACCCTTTTTAGTATGGCAGTAGGTACCTTTAGCAAAGATGGCAAGAGATGTGGATCAACCAAGTAAGCAATTCCACTTTGTTTTCTTTTAAATTTCAATTGTTTACAATTTTACAATTCAAACTGTTTGTAAATACTTGCAAATAAATAATGAAATGAACTAAGTTACTAATTAATGTTTTTTTCTTTGCAGCAAGCACATTGGTGGAAGTCATTTGGTGGAAAATGTCCTTAATTGCAAAAGTTTGTAGTTAGAGTCTTCAGCCAAACTTGCAGTGCTTTAGGTTGTGAGCGTAATTGGTTTGTTTTTGAATGCATACACACGAAGAAGAGAAACTATTTGGAACAAAAACAGTTAAATGATCTTGTCTTCGTGCAATACAATCTTCGACTAAGGCGCAACCAATTGATGAACAGATGACCTGATCTAGATCCCATTGTGTTGGATGATATTGATCCAACATTAGAATGGGTGGAGGAGACTAAAGATCATGAGTTTGATGTTGATTATGCTATTGACATGGAATTAGGGGGCTTTGATCTCAAGGCAGATCTAGTAATGCCATTGGAACCAGAATTAGTAGTCGGATCAAGCAAAGGCAAACAACCAATGGAAAGCACTAGTCGTGCAACTCGACCAACTCGTGCTTCCATTAAGTCTAGTTCTATTGCTATTGGTGCTACTATTGAGGTTGCAAATGACATTAAGGCATCTGCAGACTCTGATCCAGATGATGTTTATGTAGCTCTTGGATATGATCATGTATCTAATAGTGGTGATGAGTTTGATCATGATGAGAAATGATCATGTTGATCACTGATATGTACCAATAGACTTGTAGTCTTGTAGTAGGCCAATGGCCCCATAACTTGTAGAATTGTTTTTGGTTTTTATAGGCCATTTAGAGTCTCATTTCTTATATATTTTGTCGATGATATGTATTGCACTCGGTGTCGTTTTGATATATTCACCTTTGCATGGTATATAGATGAGCAAACTTTGCATATTTTGTCTCCATTGATTTGGAATCATGGTTTTAAATCTTAAAATATTTTTTCATTAAAAATTAATTATTTCATGTATTTTTTAAAAAACCGGTTCATTGAGATCTGACCAGTGCTGTTTGACTGATTCCTATTTGAAACCTAGTTTATTAGGTGTACCGGTCCAGTCACTGGTTCCAGTTTTGAATACTATGAATTGGATCACCAAAAAAAGTCTTTTGAATGAATGATTGCAAGGAGGGACAAATTGGCTAAGTAATCCACTTGGCCATTAATAGAGTACATTTTCATAAGGAAGTGGCTTATCGTATATCGAATGTACCATGCACTGAATTTCCAAACTTTTGAGGAACATCAAGATAGCCTTCACCCTTGCTGACTGTTTGAAGCTTGGTACACATGGTGAAGGACTCTCTAGATCCTACGAAACAAAAAGGTGATAGGTGTTCATGAAATCCATTGTTCTTGTGGCAGAGTTTATATCGATGAAACCAGACGATCTCTACATGTGCATTTGAAAGAATATGCAACTGACATATCTAGGGATTGTGCTCATGAATCAGCTCTTGCAGAATACTCTTTCAACACTGCCAATCATATATGCATGGAGAACGAGGCTGTTGGGGAGAGTAGAGCAATGCACGAATAGGAGAACAAGAGAGGCTGTAGGAATTGGAAAAAGGGATAACATCCTCGTGAGGGATGATGGAGAGTAGAGCACTGCATGAATAGGAGAACAAGAGAGGCTGTAGGAATTGGAAAAAGGGATAACACCCTCATGAGGGATGATGGACTGAAACTCAGCAATGCGTGGAAACTAGTCATTAACCGAAGAGGACATATCAATAAATAAAAAATGGTTATGTCTATGTATTTCAATGTAGGGAAGGGAACTGACCGACCTTCCTTCCTCTCCAAATGGCATATCATACCCGTACTTATAGAGCCGGCTTATTGTCATCTCGATCACTGCATTGAAGATCCCTTGTAGATGTACTCGTTTCTTTAAAGTTTGAAACATTGGGTTAAAGACCTCCATGCAGCTTTCCTCTTTTTCTTAATTTACCAGGATGTTGGGTATATGTAGTAGAACTCCTAATTTCAAGGACAAGGAGATGCTACCTATGGCACATGCATTAGGCAAATGTATCGATACCTTTTGGGCTAACAATTCATAGCAGAAATAGACCATAACAGCTTTTAGTACTTTTGCATTAGCAAATTTCTCCCGTGAACAACAAAGGTAGGTCTGTATGCTTAAGGCTTTTCTTGATTTTGATAATTTCTACAATTTAGGCAAAGAGAGAGTAACTGCAAGTGCTTTATCACTCCAACTTACTTGTCTGTGGTTGCAATCGCCCTAATATTCTAGACAGGTTACAAACAATCCAATTGGAGTATCTAGAGCACTCCCACACCAAATCCCACCTCCAAAAGACCAATTATAAACACTGGCATCATCCAGACAATCTTCTATACAAGAGAAGCCACTATTGGCTGGCCAACTCACACTTCAAAATGCATGTCTTAAACGAGTACAATGCTATGTATGTGCTTCTTGTCTGCGGTCCTGTTTTTGGGATTCTGTTTTCTTATTTGCACTGGAAATCGCTGGAATTGTTTCTAAAAAGAACCAAATTATAGAAAAACGTAACCGACGTGTTTTCTGATTATTGCTTCACTTGCCGAGGATACATATTCACGTTATCACCTCGCTTGCAATTGTTCTATTCGCTATATTCTCCCAGGGGATAAATATTTGTTTGTTCTAATCAAACTTTACATTGACTGCAATGACCATTTTCAGTGCATTTTTGTTTGATCAGCCAGCACGTTACAGGATTGCATTACTTCTAGCTTGTTATCTCTCAATATGAATTGCAGGTTGATGTTAGGAAAAAATATGTAGGTTAATTACGCCAATAGGTGTGGTTGTGGTTTCTTTCATAATAAGGGTTCCAAAATTTAAATTTTTAAATAAAAATAAATGCATAGATGGTCGAGATTTAATAAATTCGCTATATTTTCCCAAGCGATAAATATTTGTTTGTTCTAATCAAACTTTACATTGACTGCAATGACCATTTTCAGTGCAGTTTTGTTTCATCAGCCAGCAGGTTACAGGATTGCATTACTTCTAGCTTGTTTTCTCTCAATATGAATTGCAGGTTGATGTTAGGAAAAAATATGTAGGTTAATTACGCCAATAGGTGTGGTTTTGGTTTATGTCAGAATAAGGGTTCCAAAATTTAAATTTTTTAATAAAAATAAATGCATAGATGGTCGAGATTTAATGAATGTGAAATATTATTAGTCGTATACATGATCAAACAATGCAGCTCGGGGTTTCTAAAGCATTTTCCATGTACCTTCCACCTCATCCCCTCATTTGGTAACATTACAAATCACCTATTTTACGAATTCACGACCGTATGATGTGTGTGCATGTTCATGGCCTTGTTTGGCAGCATTACAAATTAATCCTACTTTAGGAATTCACCAATGTATGACATGCGTAAGTATCCAGCAACAACAAAAGAAAAAGCTTCAAGAGTAAAGCAGTTGTATTAACTTTGATTAAAAGAGTTGGGTAGGATTCAAATTCAAAAACAATATATGAAAATCTTAAATAATTAATATTAAAAAATTGATATAAAAACCCTAAAATAATTATTATTAAATAATTAATAATATCTAGATTGAAAAGAATTCGGATTGATTTGTATCTGTGTTTAAGGGGCATCTAACTTAAATGGCTGGGCTAGTCTAATAAGCCATTAACTAATGAGTCGTAAAAATCTCTCCTTGTACATTTTCTACTTCTATGTTCGTGTTTGTATGCACATCAAATATTTCTTCGATGTTGTTGATTCTGGTTTGCAGTTGTCAAGGCAATGTCGTTGTTTTTACTTCAGAGTTGGATTTCCTTGGTTAGTGTCATTTGGAAAATTAACCATCTATTGAATCTTGGATCTCGTGCAGATTATTTTGTGCTCCAGCAGTTCAATTGCTAAGAATATGTCAAATATATTGGGGGATAACATGTATATGAATGTTGTTAGGCGAAACGGGCAGAAGCGAATGGGTACAGCAGGAGCATCTAGGAATATTGCTGAAGAAATTCATCATATAATTTACGAATAGCCAATAATACATGGATGACACTGAAAAATCACCAAGAACTTCAGTCATATATACTTGCTGTTGCAAGTGATCAGGACAATGTTTTGAACGTAGTAGGCTTCATAATTTTGTCCCTAAACAAGAACGAAGCGAATAACTGCTACTCAAATTTTCCAATTTATGTTTATTAATGGCATATTATAATTTTTCAACGGAGATTATGGTTCCTGATTCGGGCTTTGTATAGACTGCACAAATGGTAAAGCTATTTTGTCGGCTATTGAGCTTAAGGTTGGTATTATAGGTAACTAGTTTTTATTGTTATGGTTCACCAGAGTAAATATAATTGCCGTCTATACACCAGAGTTTAGTGGACTTGGCGTATAATGTTAGCCACAGTTAGCGAAGATTGTTAGATCTTATATAACTGTTAAAAATATTTATCCTATTCCAATGGCAACGCGATATGTCCATTATTCAATGGGTTGAGTAAGTTTCACAAACAAATTAAACTAGGGAGTATGTAATGTGTTTTTCTAAACTAAAAATATTTTGATTAGGGTGATTTAATTAGTGATAATTGTGACATGAAGTATTGTGTAAATTAAGAAATGTAAAATTAATTTGGTTTAGAAAGAGGAGAATTGTCTAGGTTTAAAAGGCATAATGATAGTGGCCAGAATTAACCTAGTATATGCATTACTTAGATGGATTATTTTTAATATATTCATATTATTATTAAATTTCACTTTCAATACTTAAAAAAGAATTGAGAAATTTAAAACACATTTTCCTTCTCCCTATTGATGTTGTATATAGTTAATCAAAGATTGACTTCATCTTGTCATTCTTTTAAAACACATTTTCCTTCTCCCTATTGATGTTGTATATAGTTAATCAAAGATTGACTTCATCTTGTCATTCCTGCCAAAAAAGCATCTTTGTTTGTAAACATTATTTTGTCAATAATTCTTCTTCTTTGCTTCTATGTTCCCTTTGAATGATGTTATGGTGTAAAGACATCTAACATGATTTCTTTAATTTTATCAAATTTTCAAAATGGATGAATTATAACTTCACATTCTTTTTTTTAGGATATGAACATAGCATTAGTATTTGAAATGACTTAAACAAGTAAATAGGTAAGAAGCAAGCATGCAAGTAAAAAGAGAAATGTTAAAATTGTACATAGGTATTGCTTTTAGTTGTATTATTATATAGAGAGCATAAAATTTTGTGAGTGGTCAAAGTTGACCAAGTCTTAAATAAGTACAAGATAGAGGGTGTGTTCAATTTAGACTAAAGCATAAAATCACACATGCTTGTTAAACCAAGTCTCATCAAATCCTCCTTGTTGAGGAGAAAGCATCTCCAAATTATATTATTTGTATATGTGGTTCAATCATGGGTAGCATAATTTGTAGTATTTATGTGTTGACTAGAACATCCTAAAGGATTACTAAGAGGTAAACCTTTCTTGAAATGTCAGTGCACATAGTTGTTGAATTTTTGCAAGAAATGTATTCTTGATTGAAGAGTTGTGTTGCCATGGTGTAACATCCATGGCACATTCTAATCAAGCTCACCAATATGACCATTTTTGTTTTAAATGCAAGAGGGGCAATTCAATTAGTCAAATATAATATTTGATACATGGTTATAATGCTCCTATGTTCTTATAGCATTATTCATAGCCTTATCACCAGTCAATCATGCCTAAAAATATCAGAAACATTCTACTTCAACGATCAATGATAAGCTCATTCATTGGGGTCTCTCTAGTTTCACTTATGGCATGCATGTCATAGGCCTCCATACCAAACTCAATTGAGATGCTACTCCGAGAGAAGCGTGGGTCTGACAATGCACACCTTGGTTGCATCATTGAGTCATCTAAGGTTTAAGATTGATTCACTTCATGTATATGCTATCGTAGTTATTATTTATGGTCATTTGTCTAGAGCATAATCCTAGAGTTATTATTTTAGAATTAGTCATCTTCATCTACCTAACTCTAGTAGGTTTCTCTTGTTTTCCACATCCTTGCTTTACTAGTTCAAATTTCAATAATCATGAGAAACTAGTTAAATTCCCCAACTAGGGAATATAAGACCTCTTCAACCTCTATCATAGTGGAATATCAATGCTTATTTTACTAATCTACTAACATTTTAATGAACTTATAATTAAATCCTTTATACTACCAATGTTAAACAATTTTTTAGTATCTCTACATTAATTGTGAAATCAATGACTAATGGTGACAAAAAAATCCATTAATCAATTGTAGCATGTGAGCGGTAATCCCTTTGATTCACTATGGCTTTAGTATATTCCCTTATTTAATATTGTTGAAATAAATTTTCATTAATCAATTGTAGCATGTAAATGGTAGTCCTTTAGGTTCACTATGTGTTTAGTGTACCCTATTTTAAGGTTGCTATCTAGCAATGTTATTATAGATTCTAAGGCCCGCACAAGGCCCAATGATAAATATGTACTTGAGTTGTGTCCATGTGAATTAACTTATCTTGGTATGTGGTCACCCATTTTTATATTGTCATTTTTTTCAAGAGAAGGTTGCATTTACCCACCCCCTGAAACACACATATTTCTTTACGTCTTTATCTCAATTAAGTGGGATAATTATTAGTTGCTTCCATCTTAGATCCATTATAACCTTGGATCTACTAAGCATAAAAAAATATCAATTCTTTCAAAGTGCATATCTTTGCTCAATTTTTTACAATCCAAAAATGATTTGCACTTTTAGAGATTTGATTCCTCTTAGTGCTTGATAAATCCTGGAATTAACAAGGATTTATATATATATATATAATATATAATATATATATATATTTTATATTATATATATTGATATTGATATTATGTGTTAAATCTCATTTCATACTTCTATTATTATTATTATTTCAAATTACTAGATTTGGCAAAGAGTTAGACTTGAATTTGAGTATGATATTAACTAAAGCTTACATGAGTGGAGTTTATTAAGGATCTCAAGGTTACAAATCTTAGGTTGTCATGTTAATAATTCCAAGTGAATTTTGGTTGAATAAAAACTATAATGGGAGATCCATTAATGGTACAGGTGGCATTTAGTGAATGGGTGAGTAGGGTATGAACACATTCCATATAGGCATAGGCATCCTCAATTAGGTTGTATGGGTACAATTTTTAAACCATACAAATGGTGTAGGTTTTCTTATTGATCAAACATGGGTTGGGAGAAGATGTTCTAGTGTAGCTATGCAAGGATGCAAGAGCAACACAGTTGGCTACTTGACAGCAAGTGTTGGATGATGCTTTCGATCACTATTACATATTAAACTAAGAGTCCAAGGGGATCCATTTGAACTCTTACCATGGATTATGATTGATTTATGTTTGTTTTTTCTTTAATTTAGATGTTGTAACTCACCATGTGCTACAAATTTGAACTTAGAACATCACTAGTTCCTTAGTCAATGTTCAATGATGGAGACATATTTTGATCTAGAGGATTGTGGTTAAGCTAACTATTTAGCGTAGTTGGAATTATCAAGCCTACCAGCTTACATGCACTCTTTTGTTGATCTATTTCCCCACAAATTTGGTAAAGTTTTTATGTATGTAGTTGATGCAAATCTTTAGGTCAAATCCAAGGGTGTGTGTGGAAGTGAATTTAAAGCAGAAGCTTCCCCCCTTCATTGTTGTTTCCACCATTAATAGACTTAAGTAGCAAAATGTTCAGTACCTTAATTTATTAAATCCTTGATTTCTTGTCAGACTCATGATCATTTGATTCAAGATTCCTTCTTTGTAACCCCAAGCCAAGTGAGGCTATTAGAACACCCTCCTCTTATGGCAAAGGGGTAGGTGGCACATTGTGGCCTTAGGACAATGTTTTGGATGTGTCTCCCTTTTGTGATAGTTGGTGTATGAGTAGGTGGTTAAGAGTGGGTTTTATGCTTTTTTGGTTGCTAGTGTAAGTGTGGATGGTTTTTGCTTTGATGGTTCATGTGTGGGAGAAAGTGGCTTATAAATTGTTATTTCAAGTTTGGTTTCATCATGGGATTTTGGTGGTTCAATGGTGTAGCATACGACTAGTAGTGATTCTTTAGTGGCGGGATAGCCTTGAGTTCAGTGGCTAAGGGTGGTTTGGTTTGCACCAGGTCCAATAGTATGGAGATTGAACATGGATTGCAGGTTAAGTCTAACAAGTGGAAGGAGTTTTCCTCCCTCATTTATGTGGACAAGTCAATAGAAGATATGAGCCCTAAGCCACATGTGAAGTCTTGTAAGGATGCCATGGTTCAGTCACTTGATCATTGAATGCCATCTTTCAAGGGATTTAAGATGGAGAATAGGTACAGTGGTTTAGGTCTTCATTTTTCTTTGGAATGAAGCTCTCTTTATTATATCGAAATGTGTTGAGGGATGATAATTCCTAATGATAAGCAATTAATTGAATATGGTTTCTTGGGAGGAGTCAAATTAGCTGGATTTGAGCTTCAAAACAAGATAAACCATTGTTGGAATGGTACTTTTTGGTCCTTAAAGTGTTTTCAAGGGATTTGAGGGCTAGTGGTTACAAATCTTACAAGGTTACAAATCTTTCATACCATTTACAAAGATTTACAAAGATTTGTCCTTTCATCCTATTTACAAATATTTGTGTGAGCATTTGGCTCAGATTCTAAGGATCAATGTGTTTGGGACCACTCTTTTGATCCAACACCATGTAATAAGACTTTATGTTGTTTATGCTACAAGATTCAGTTCACAACATGGTACATTTTGGAATTGGATGGCCTCTTCTCTTTCAATTATGGAGTGGATTTTGAATGGGATTTAGTGGAACAATGGTCATAATAGAGGTTTGGGTTCTATGTTGAGTGTTTTAGAGAAGCAAACTTGGTGCCATTGTAAGGATTCACCTCACATATTTAACCCTAATTGAAAACAAAAAGGACTTGACTATAGTAGTTAGTTCACTTAATAAACATGGTCAGTACATGCTTTAGGATCATATGGAGTGATTTTATGTCCCTTGAGAGGACATGCCATTTTCAAGTAAACTTTGCTTGATGGATGTGTTGATGGATGTGACCAATTTGGATCATCTACCCATTCAAATGGGGGATATACTTGGGTTACTCAAATGATTCATCACCTCCTTTATTCAAGTTGAATGTGTCTCATTCGGATTTAGAGAACTTTTAGGCCCTACCTCAAAGAGATTGAAACCTTTCCCCTATGGTAGTAGGCATTTAGGGATGGATCCTTCATTGGGAAGTTGTTGTTCTCCATGCTTTTGAGTTCATCAGAGGTTGGACTAGGATGATGGCTTGACAATGGCTTAAGGAGATTGACATATTTCTTAAGGAGGGTCTTCAAGAGGTGGAGAGGACTATTTTGCTAGGGGTTCTTGGGTTTGGTCATGTCTTCAATGGATTTAGGAAGGGGATGAGGGCACCAAGTTGTATTTTGATTTTATCAAGAGGAAAGTGGCGATTGATATGATGCGGCGATTGATATGATGCTTCCTTTTCATAAGGCTAATTATTTTTTTTTTAGGATCCTTTTGAGGTTAGAGGTATGTTTAGTATGCATTTCAAAATATTTTTGCTCCTAGTGCTTTGAAAGATTGGGTTATGGTTGCTAGAGATGCTTATTATAGGGTTATCCCTCCCTAGGTTTCTAGTGGTGATTAGGTCTTGTTGGATAGATTTTTAAAGGGAGGAACTTTATGTTGTTTTGACTTCCATGCAAAATGGAAAATTCATTGGGTATGGATGATCTTCCTTGTGACTTCTATAAGGTCATGTGAGACTCCATTGGTGATGTTTTTTTTGTTTGACTTTTGAAGTGTTCACTTTACGTTTTTTTTTTTTTTGACTTTTGAAGTGTTCACTTTACGTTTTTTTTTGTTTGACTTTTGAAGTGTTCACTTTATGTTTCCTTTTAGAGTTTCTCAATAAGGGGTTGGTCAACCTTATTCTTAAGAATGCAACTAGAGATTCCATTGGGATTTGGTGCCCCATCACTTTACTCAAAATGGCCAATGAAATAATGGCTAAGGCTTTGGCTTTAGTGATTTTCTCAACTACTACATATGTTGGATATGTGGTATGTCAAGAGAAAACCAGTGTTGTTTAGAGGAGATTCTTTCTTGACATCATGATTTTTACATGGGAGGTTATGGAGTCGGATAGGTACACTAGTCAATAGTCCCTTAATTTGAAAGTTGACTTTGACAAGGTTTGCAGTCAAGTTGATCAATATTTCATTTTAGGGATGTGTATCTATGTGGCTTTTAGAGCTTGATGTGTAGTCATGGTTAAGACAATCTTCTCCAATATTTCGACCTCTAGTTTTGTCAACAATGCTTCGTCTCTATAGATCTTACATTGTTCCATTCATTAGGGTTCTCTTTGTCTCCATATATATATATATATATACAACAAATTATTTGGGTTAGTTGTTGGAGATTGCCCATATTACAGGGAACTTTCATGGAACACTATATTTCAATGGTATATAGACAGAATAATTATTGAAAATGATTCTTTCCTTTATATGAAGGTCAAGTAAGGTTCATTTTATAGGCATCTTACATTCTTGGATACATTTTTCCTTACTTCAGGCACAGTGGTTAGTTCTCATAAAATAGATTTTTAGTCAATTGGGTTGGATTCGCCACCAAAATTTGATTCTTGCATCTTAGTCTTATATTAGTCTCAGGGTCATTATTTGGTATTTTGGTAATTGTTTTGGATTCAATAAATACTCAATATCCATGTGGGATTGGTGTCTTTAGAGGCTTCAGAGCAGTATTCATGTTTTTCACTACAAGGATATTCCCTTTGAAAGGAAGTTGATTAATTTTGGTCATATTCTTTAGGCTTCTCATATATATCATGTCAATTTCCAGTTCCTTATTAGGGCTCGATTTTAGTAGCTTGAGTATATTTTAAGGGCATATTGAAGTATTTTGAAGCCTAGGGTTCTTCCATTTGTTCGTTGGGATGTGTGTATTATGCCTAAGCATGAGAGGGGCCTTGGTTTGATTGACATTGCCACCTAAGGGAATATTTTTGCAATCGAGTGGGTGGTACAACGTCTTGAGGGTTCACCACTTTGGTAGGATTTATTTTGGAATCAAGTGATATCTACTTTGCATACAAGTAGAGTCTAAGGGGCATCATTTAATGTGATATTTTCTCCTCCCCATTTATTTGAGGTGTCAAGTTCACTTAATTTCAGGAGCATATAGTTAACTTGGAAATTTGTTATAGGTCTAGTTTGTTGCATTAGGATGGCTAGGTTGGGGTTCACCTTGTCCAATATGGAGCTACAGGGTCTAGGGTTCTTGTGTTGTGGAGTTTCCCCTCTTTCATTGTCATAGGCCAAGTAGGTGGGCATTTTCTTTTTAGGAAATTTGCAAGATTTTTCCTCTTGCTGCTAAGAGTGGTATTCTCTTACTCTAGTGTATGGCCTCCTTGCCCTTGATCGTCTTTTGGTTAGGGAGTTGAGTGTTTATTCTGGAGTCCAAGTTGTTTAAAATGAATATTGGGTCATTCTAGAGGGATATTTGGTTAACTGGTTCTCTAGTATGACTCCTAACTGCTATACTTGGTGCTTCATCAAAGACATTTGTCATCCCTAGTCCTTGATGTAGGTTGGGTGTTCAATGATATAGAAGATAAATGGGTGCATAGAGATCATAGTGGTTGGTCTATTTGAATTTTTTTATAATTTGAGGGTTTTTACATGGGTAGTAGTCTACTAGGATAATCCATTCAAGGTGCACTTGCCCAAGAATGTTCCTTTTGATGGCTTTTGTCCTATTTTCCATTGTTCAAAGACAAAGGAGCATATTTTATGGGAGTGTTAATTTAGCAAACATTTTTGGAGTTATATTGAGAATTATTGTTTAATGTTGCTTGAGGGCATGATTCCCTTTTATTCTACATTGTTTGGAGAATGTCGTTGTTTAGTTCACACTACATTCTTCGGGATATGGCATTGCTTGTGGGTCCTAGCCATATTTATTCTATGGAAAAGGTTTGTGTTTCTTTTTAATCACAAGGTCATCCCTTTGTATGAATTTTGTTATATGTGGAAGGACGAGGTATGTCATTAGTTCATGGCTAAGGGTGTTTTGTTGATCAAAGATGCCCAATCTTTAAATGCAATAGATTATTTTAATTTCATTTCAATTTCAATAACTTTAAAGAAGTGGTTATGATATCCATTTTATATACCCTCTACTTTTTACATGAATAATTGTAAATATTTCTCCATTAGTATAAGTCATTGTTCAAAAAAGATAATCCTTGTTTATTAAACTATCTTTGGAGAACTAATTTATCATTTCTTTTTAACTACCTTTGTTTAGTTTTGAAATATACTAAAATACTTCTTTAATGTGAAAATTACATTCATGAAATTTTAAATTTATAAAATTGAGTATTCCATATTGTTAAAATAGTTATAAATAGTTAATTTCATGTTTTGTTACTTTGTATGACATATTAGTATTTCTTTATATACCTAATGTAACATAAATTAATAGAGAATGGAATAGATCTAAAAATAATAATATATATTCTTCTCAATTACTTTTCAAAACTTGAAACGATGAATCAAATCATAGAAAAATAAAATATACTATATATTACAAATAAGTAAAAAAACTAGATTGAGAATTTTATAATATATAACAATAATATAATGTAAATCAATCCACCCTTATCTCACAAAAACAAAGGAAGTTGGTAAGATAATACATCTGAAATTAGAGTGCACCAAACCATTATCAACATCATTATGCCTAACCTAACACATGTAACATACCGAATAATGCTATAAAATAACAATATACATAATAAAATCATAAAATGAAATACAATAATTAAATTTTATTATTATTATAATAAAAAAATTGAAAATATATACGGGGAATGATTATGGTTGTTTTGGTTTGGAAGCCCAAATCTCTTGCCATGTCACACAATGCATAGCTCATGAAGCTCCTTGGCCTTGTTGCTATGCAATGGAGGGCCCATGGCCCAAAATGGATGATGGCCCTCCCAATGCATGTGGCCATGCATTGCATTGTGGACATACCCATAAAAACGGATTACTTTGAATCAATGGGTTCTAGGTTCAAAACCATTTTTTTTTTGTTTTTCATTGACACATAGTAGAGGTCAAATCGTCATTTTATTGGTAGTGTGTTTAAAAATGGGGATTAATAAATAATTAATTTGGCAAACATTAATTTTTTCCATGTTAATTAGTGTCTAATTTTGATGTTAATATTTTCAAAGTTAACTAGTAATTTATATTAATAGTAATATTTTTAAGTTAAATAATTAATTTGGAAAAACAATATAGAAAGGAAATTTACATGGATTTAGTATATATTTCTTAAAAAAAAAAAAAAAAAAAAAAATATTTTTTTAATTTTAAAAAAAAATGGTTTGGTAAAATTATGTTAAAATTGTCTTTTTATATTTTTAATTTAAAATGGTTTGGTTAAAATCAATGTGTTAAAATTGTACTTTGGTGTGTTTATTAGGATTTATTTTGTGTCAATTTAAGTTAAAATAATTAAAAATATGTTTGAAGAGCATAAAATAGGTTTCTTAAAATCGGTATTTTCATATTTTTTTTGTTTTTTAATGTTTTTGAAAAAAATTAATAAACATATAAAAATAATTAATTAAAAATCATAATGAAATCAAAAAAGTTTAATATGCCAAAAAAAAAGATTTAATTTTAGACCTTGAATTGTTGCATTTTATAATAAATCAGCGAGAATTAACAAGATTTGTGGGTTTAAGTAAGATGAAAGAAAACCTACATTTTCATAACTATAATTGACCCTATACTTTTGGACAAACTTTTGGCCAACAAATTTTGTTGTCGCCTCATTTTTCCATTTTTCACTTCTACATGTAATTGAAGTTTATATGCCTCTTATATATATATAATATATTATATATAATATATATATATATATAAATATATATATATATATAGTGTTGTGCACCACATGTAGAGCATCATTCACACTTAATGACTGTACAATCTTGTAGGTAATGTAAAAATGTGTATGTGAGGGTATAAAGTGACAAATTGGGGTGGTTGTTAGTTTTGTGGGTTGAGAGTTGTAAGAACTATCCATGTAATACCCTTTGAAGAATGAAATGGAATGGGTGATTTATTAGTTCCCCCCAAGTTTATTTTGTGTTATGTTTGTTTTGTTTGCTATCTTTATGATTGATGAATGACCTTTAGAAATAAAACAAATGTTTAAGATGCATATTCTATGTTTGTCTTATTTAAATATGTTCTTGTGATGTTTTCTAGTGTCTTAAATGACACCTTACCCTTATAAGGTATTGAAAATGTCAATTCTAGTGGGATTTGTTGTTGCCTTGCACTCCAAACCTTGGCTCTAATATTTGGTGCCAACAATTGGTTCCATTGCTAGGACAACGATTTCTTGTAGAAAGGAATGTGGGCATGTCATGGAAGCCTTCAAGAAAGAATATTTAAGAATGGACGAATGAAATAAAAGTCGAGTTTGCTTAGAAAGAGACTCAAAACTTGCAGGCAATCCTTGAATGGTGGAAATATAAAGGTATTTATTTAGTTAAACACGAGATCTTCTTTGTTGAGTTTCCTTGTTTATTGCATGTGTACTACAAAGAAACTTAATTTGATAGTTTTATGTTGAATTCATAAAATTGAGATTTGGAATCAAGAAAAAGTAAGTTTTTGGAAAACCCTAGATAACAAATTGACCAATGTTATTGATTTGTGGTATGATTGTGTTATAGAAGGATTTTTGGGGAATTTTCTATTGATTATAGCACAACTTTTAGCAAAATAGAAAGACAACTTCATACGGCCAAGAGGAAGGTTATTGAAAAACATAACTTTATGGATTAAAATGTTGTTTGTTGAAACAAAAGTGATGTAGATGGATCTTGAGAGGATGGAAATGTATGCCCTCATAGGGTATGGTGTTGGGGATCAAAAGATGTGGGATGAGATATAATATGTAGAGAGAGATGGATTTAGAAGAGTAAAGGAAAAAGCATTTCAATGATATGAAATAAGAAATGTGTCAAAGGAAGTTAATTGGAAGGTGCAATTGGTTATATTGGAGGGGAGAAGACATTTTAGGTAGTATCTATGAAAATTTTGGCACTATGAAATTATTTTGCACATTGGAAAATTTTGCTACAAAATTTTATTGCAGCAACCATAAATTATTCTTCTAATTGTTAGTTTATTTAACAATTTATTTGTTATGGAAAATACTAAATAAATCACATTGCAACCTTCACAGTTAAAACTGCGGAAAATAATAGTGTTGGAAACTAAGAAAATTCTAGCACACATAAAAATTAACACAATTATTTTTGGACAAATGTCCCCGAAAAAACCCAACTTGGGAAAATTGGTGCAGCAGTTGAGGTTTTTTGTTATTATGCAGCAGTCAGAAATTCTGAGTATAATATTGATTTTGAAATTGGAAATATACTACAGGAAATTTGGCCACAAAATTTAGTGAGACAAATATTGTCTCACCTGTTACTGATCCAACTCTAAAATTGGCTATGAATGGGCTCCACGAAACCCCTGTGTCAGCCTTTGTGTCAATCCTGCACAGGCACTAGAATGCTCTGCGTGGAACTACCATTAATCAAGCCATCTTCCTAATCTAGCCTCTGGGAATAATTCGATGGAACATTCCAGAAATCTTCTCGACCTCTAGCAACTAAATTGACCCTCTGTCTAACCAAATCAAACTTTAGCTCTGAAGCTTTTGCACTATCCCTGTGAAGCCTCACTGAGGAAACTTGACTCTCCAATAGATGACTCTCTGAATCTAGAAGACTTCCTTCAAACTCACTCTCTTTGCCTCATTACTGAAGCTCGAACTCTTCCAGCGTTGTTGGCTCTCTGGAAAATCAAACTCTCCAAGGAAATCGAACTCTCTGTAGTTCTCACAAGTGTGTTCTCCATCTACCCATTGACTTCTTCTTATAATATTTTGTTGGACCTCCAATGACCAATATTAAAACTTAATCAGGAGCTTATTTCCCTATCGATTCATATGAGTTTCTAGATGATTCAGACCTCATCTCAATTATTTATGATTAATTAACCCATTTTCCTAAGTTTAGACTTAGGAAATAATTAAAAAATAGGCTAATAATCTAATTGAGATACTTCTAGGTGGAATTTCCAAAATGATTTTGGTTTATGGAGATCTCATGTGTTTTAGCCTCTCCACAAAGTTTCAAGACTAAAACACCTATGATTCTATATAAACTAACACTCGCTCTTAAAGAGGAAGGTGTTCTCTCTCTCTAGTGCTACACATCCTGTCACAACACCCTGTTTCTATACCACCCTCTGTCACGTTGTTGATGTTTGGCCACTTCCCACCAACCACTATGCAGCTCTGAATTTTCATTTGTGTTGTTGTTGACACTACTAACTCTGCATCTGCACTGCAACTCCCTCTCATTTATTGTTGTTATAATTGCAACTACTGCAACTGAGAAGCATCCTAAATATTGAATCATTGGTGTTCAGTATGATGCATTTGTCTCCGAGTCCTGACTACTACTAGATACTGCACTATCAACTGAAGATCTTTGTTGTTACTGACTCTGCCACTGTTCCACTTTTCACTACTACTAATACTGCTATGTGCTTCTCTGCACATGAATACTACTAGTATGCGATTGTCACTCTAGAATTTGACTGCACCAATTATCACTGATCCATCCTGCTCTGAATATTGTGGGACCATGCATCAAGGTAATGATCCATGAGGAGAACACCTCAATGGACCCTACCCAATCTCTGCAATTTTGGAATACAACTCCATGTCGCCCCACCTCACTCCTGGAGGTATGGTTGCCATCATAGAAAAGCCTTCCTCCAGCCTGGAGGACAACTTGTGTATCTCAACGGACACTTCCGCTTGGTCCTTATTTTCCTTCTTGTCCTTCTTCTTGAGAGGACATTGCGCACTGTAGTGACCGAACTCACAACATCTCAAGCACTTGACCTTTGATAGGTCCTTCTTCTTCTTCTTCTCCCCCTACCCCTAACTAGGACCCTCAATGCTAGGGCCACATTTTATTCTTCCTTTTCACTCTTCATGCCCTTGTTGTTTCTTCTATTGATGGTACTCTTCAACAGAGCATGCCTCAACTCCTCCTTTTATAAATTGGCCCACATCTTGTCCCATCTTGGAAATGTGTATTTTCCTAAGATACTTTAGACAAACACCTGTCAATCCTCTGAGACACTGTTTATTTCAAGTCGCACAAGCTTTGTGAGTTGGGGTGCCTCCCCAACAACTACTAGCTGATCATGGACCTCCTAAATCCTAGTTAGAAAGCCATCTATTCTCTTTCCCTTCTGCATCCTTATGCTTCTCAACTTATCCTAGAGAAACATCTTCTACTACTCGGAAGAACTCTAATATAGCGTGGAGAGAGCATCCCACATTTCCTTAGTCATCCCTTTGTCAATTACATGTGAGACTATATGATCTCAAACTCGATCCAAAATAATACACTTCGCCTTTTCCATTATTTTTTGTACTCCTTCAGTTGATCCACATCCTAGGGTACTACTACCACATTGTCCACATGCTTTCATATTCATCTCAAAGAAAGGGCATCCTAGCCTTCCAGATGACATAGTTGGAGGCTCCCTCCAACCTATCATGATATCTAAGTCTAGTTGTGGCCATTTCAAATCTATCGAAAACTCCCTCTTTCCCTTTGTTTGGTTGTTGGCTCTACTATTCACACTCCCTTCTAGAGTGAGGAAATATGCTCTCAGTTACTACCAATCTGCAACCAAAAAATAGAACTTCTGAAACTTGAAGTCTCCTAACCGAAAATTTCCCTCTATGTGTGATTTCCTCTTCCACCCAACGCTGATTTTGCTACTGCAAATTGTTACAAAACCCTCTGCATCCAACCAAGGAATCTTCTCAGCGAAAATTTTGAGGTTTTGTTGCTTCCTTTGCATACTAGAATCACTATTCTTGGCAAATAGAATTTTCTTCCACCCTACAACTGAAAATTGAACCCTTACCCCAACAATTCGTACTTCCTAGCTAGGCACTACGCAACCAATGAGAATTTTGGTCTATTGCTCCTTTTGAACAACTAAATTCTCATCTTCCACTTCTGAGCTTCTTGGATGATAAATCATGCTGCTTTGATACCATGTGAAAAAATTGGCGCTAGAAATTATTCTGCGGCTCAGAGAAAATCGCTACAAAATTTTATTGTAGCCACTGGAAATTATTCTTATAATTGTTAATTTATTTAACAATTTATTTGCTATGGAAAATACAGAATAAATCACACTTCAACCTTCACATTTAAAACTGCGGAAAATAATAGCTCTAGAAACTGAGAAAATTCTAGCACACACACATAAAAATTAACACAATTATTTTTGGACAAATGTCCCCGGAAAAACCCAACCTGGGAAAATCCGTGCAACAACTGAGGGTTTTTATTATTATGCATCAGTGAGAAATTCTAAGTACAATCTAGATGTTGAAATTGGCAATCCACTACAGGAAATCTGGCCACAAAAATTAGTGAGACAAATATTGCCTCGCCTAGCACTGATCCAGCTACGAAATTGGCTTTGAATGGGATCCACGAAACCCCTGCATCAACTTATGTGTCAAATATGCGCAGGCACTAGAATGTGTTGAAAATGCAACAAGAAAATCCTAATTTAATCTTGTCCTTGAATTAAATTGGGAATAAAATTGTAATTCAACGTCTCATGACAACTTGTATTAGTTAACTAAGTTAATTAGACTTAGTTGGATCAGTTAATTCGAGTTGAGGGTCTAACTTGAGTCATGTAGAGTGTCACCTACATTATAGGAGCCCTAGTTGAGTTTATTTTGAGTTGTAATTAATTAATTTAGTTTAACCGAGTTAAATTCAGTGAAAATAGTTCCAACTATTGGAGGAATTAGTGGGAGGTCTAGTAGTGTGGTGTTGTCTGCAGTGTAGTGTGGTGATTCCTGCAGTGTAGTGTGGTGTTGCTTGCAGTGTAGTGTGGCAATGCCTGCAGTGTCGTGTGGTGTTTTCTGTAGTGATCAACTAGTAAACTGATGATTCACTCATAAATAACTCATGCATGTCAGGTCTCATAGTTAGCCAGTTGATATTGGAGTTCATGGATAGTATACTATCAATTGTATAATCATCTGAATTGTATAGGTGGTGCATGCAGTCAGAGAAAGGCCTATGATGGATTGTGCAATTCCTTTGAGGAATTTCCCTAATTAATAGGGGGTTAATTCCTAAGGAAACAATGCAAGGAAATAGGGACTTGGGCAAGCAATAAATTGGCTAAGTATTGGCCAAGACTTGTCTAGGAAGTTGTGAGACAAATAGAGATAGTGCAGAGTTTGCTCGAGCTTGAGCAAAGAATTGTAATCTTCTCATATTTTCTAACTAATGCAATATACAGATAGCATGGGGTTTTAGTTGTGGCTTTCCCCAAGAAATCATTGTGTAATATGTTGATTGAATTAATTTTCTTGTATGCTTCATGATTTTGCGATCGTTTAATTGTTTCTGTTGATGAGTAAAGTAGATTCAAGTCTATTGTTTTAGCATATTACAATTAGAAGTTTGAATCTACAAGGAATTTCTACATGGTATGAGAGCATAAATCACTCTAGAAGAGGAGAATATGAGTTTTTCTTTTACAGGGGAAATCGAATGTGCAGTATCATACTTCTAATCTAGCAAGATCTCATTCTACGGACTGAGACTTGAATATGCCCTTGAGGGTTGTTTGAACTATATTGCTTGGAAGGACAGGATGGAGGTAGTTTTGGAAGGCAACGAGCTTAAGGAATTCATAGACAAAGATATTTCTAAGCCTGCAGCAACTAATGCTCAAGATCTGGCAGAGTGGAGAAAATGTGTTGCAAATGCAAGAAGGATTAGCCTAGAAGGATTTTGAGATCATACTGTCTCAAACCTCTACAGTAAGGAGATTCCATATGCAATGTGGAAGGCCCTGACAGGCCCATTTCAAAATAGCAGTGACCATAGGAAGTTGGCACTGAAGGACAAGCTCAGAAAAATCAAGGCGGAGAAGGGTGACACAATACCAAAGTTATTGACCAAGTTCACCCAATGTCGAGATGAGCTTGGAAGTGTCAGTGTTACAATTTTTGAAGACGATCTGATCATCCTATCACTTCTAATACTTCCCAAGACTGGAACTTAGTAATGAGAGGGAGAAGCTACCAGAGGGATAGCGTTTGTGGTCGACTTGGTGCAAGAAGAGTTTTGGCGAAACACTAGAGATGGATCCTCATCCAAGCATGATGATGAGAAGAATTGTGCCTTATCTGGAAAGGCAAAGAAAGGGAATGGGAATTCATCCCATTCCAAATTAGATTCCAGCCAGGGTAGAAAGAAGAAGGACATATCGAATATTAAATGTTTTCATTGTCACAAGTTGGGAGACTATGCCATGAAGTGTTTGCACAAGAGGGACAACAAGAAGCCATCAAGAGGAGTGGTAGGTGAAGCTCTTACTTCACAATTCGAGCTGGATTTCACCCTCATCTCTTGCATGATGAAATCGGTGATGGGTAGTGTTAGAGTCCTATAGTGATAGGATTCATAATTTTGAATTGGCTAAGATTAAGCCTTGTAATATTGTACATACCTTCGCTTTCTGCAAATGTCTTCCATATTAAAAAATTTAAAAATGTAAAAAGGGTATGTCCTAAAAGAAATATCAAAGGACAAAAATAATAAGAAAATATCAAAAAATGAAAATATATGAACCCCAAAAACAAAAACAGATCATGAAAGTGTGCAAGTCTAAATGCCACTATTATTTTACTGCTTTAGTATCTCAAATAATGGTTGTGTGTAGCTTTCCATACATGCCACAACCCATGGTAGTCAAATTGCTTAATTCTAACTATTTTATGCTTTGAATTTTATGTTTATAGTTAGAGAATAAAATCTGACCAAACAACTTAATCTTGGTAGATCATTAGATAGGTAGAGAAAATAAAAGGAGCTCATCAGTTTAATCTGAGCCCTTGGAAGATATAAGGTTAGAATTAGATAGTTTAATTTTCAAAAGAAAAATGAATGATAAGGGTCTGCTAGTCTAAATGCACCCAAATAAATGAAGAAAATATGTTAGGGTAAGTAATGGGTAAGTAGAAGAAAGGTTGTTGAAGTATAAAGTTGATTGGATTAAAGAACATTTATCATGCTTAATCGTATCTTTCAATGTGCATGAATAGTTAAGAAAGCAAAAACAATGGCTTACAACTTGATTTAATTAACTCCCCCTCATTCATTTCATCCCTATATTTACTAATTTCCCCATCCACAAGTAAGTTCTAGTACTAAAAATCCTTCAAGTAATAAAGGCTCAAAGCATTTCTCTGACTTTTGGTGGGACCGAACCCTCGGCTTAATGACTTATGGACATCAAATGTTAGAATTCCCTTCATTACCCTAATAAAACCCCTTTTCCTAAGGTTAAACTCAATTTTCCTATGAAAAATAAATAACCCCTTATTAAATTCCATTTCATTCAAAATACCCACAAAAATATTTTATCCTAAGTATAAAGTGTATGTGAATAAAATGCACAAATATTACATTATGATTAGTGGTATGTTCACTCTGCTCATTTCATTTCATATTAATTTTTAACATAATACTATAGCTACCTATATACCTTTTCCCATATATAAATAAATTCCTTATGTAATACCCCAACCCTTAGTTTAGCTATAAACTATACTTGTATCCCATATCCCTAACAAAACCCACTTAATTCACCACTTCTCGGTAAAGCTAAGATAAATCCCTTCATTAAACCCCACCCGATCATTTAATCTCGTCATTAACTCCTAAATAATCCCAAACCACCAAGGATTAAACCCACGGGCCCCCTGAAACCTTTTTCCATTACATCCATGCACATCTGTCACCCGATTGTCGTCCGATCGTCAACGCCCAAATCCAATGGCCACAACCATATCGAGTTCACCCGGTGTCCAACCTTTACCCACCCGATAAAGCAGTTTTTCAAGGGCCCCCATCTGCTACGTGTCAAGCGCTAACATAGATCGGGTGACCCCTCCAAAATATTTCCTCCTCCATAAAAGCGGTGCGATGGCTTGGGAAACCACCTACCCACCCAACCCGAAAAACCACACACTATTCATTTGTAATTTACCTGCCAAAAAGTGATCGTTGTTCAATAAAAAGGTCGAGAATCCCTATTTCGCCTTCTTCACTCATTTTCTTTATAAACCTCTGACCTCTGTAAACCATTGTGATACCTACAAACGTTGAAATCGCCAATTGACCTCAATTTCACTCCTAAAGATGTTGCAGAGACCCCAATCAACCTCTTAGTCCGTACCAGAGCCATTGAAACTTTTGCAGTTGTCGAGAACATCGAATTTGAAGTTAATTCACCCAAATTCTAGTTATTTGAAGACAAATTACGAGACAACCCTTTCAATTTGAAAACGTTCATTCTTTAAAGTGTTTTAATTAAGTAAAATTAATTGAAATTACTTTAAAATTAAATTGTGTGCCTTATTAGAATACCCAAACCCTTCTGAAAGCTTCCAAGTTTCTTTCAAAACCTCTAATATAAACTTGTATTGCCAAATTCAAATCCACAAGAACTGAATTATGGCTGCCACCGTAGCCATGGATGTCAGACCTGTCATGACCCCTGATTTGGACCTTGACCACCTTCCCTTGGCGGACAGGGATTTTCAAATCAAAGACACAAGTGCCTATGCAGTCCTACTCAAAATTCATTGTCTAAGTAAGGACATATATCTAAACCATACTAATGGCATTAGCCTTTTCGACTCCAATTTTCCCAAATACCATTTTCCACGAGTAGATATCTTTCCTAAGATTTTCCATGTGTCGTGCCTCTTGCATTCCCAGCCAAAGAGCTATAATGTCCCCTAACCAAAAAGGCTTGTTTACTATTACAGCTGAATCAATCAATGAAATGTTGCAAGTCCAACTAGGTCCAAACCTGACCCCACTCTCCATTGGGGATTTGTTAGACCAGTACACCAAATTGAGTCCATCTAGACTAGCCCAAAAATTCCAAACTTTCATTGTAGAAGAGCAACACATTACTAAAGATGCCCCTCCACATGTTTCTACCATTTTCTCTGAAAGGGGCAAGCAAATTGTAACCATGATATCATGTATTTTGGGCTATACCACAAATGAATTTGTTGATGAGCTCATCCTGGCTTTCATGTCCATTTTCACCCCAAGAAAGCCTCCTGCTACTTTGTACAATTATGCCCAGTTCATAGCTGAAAGGATGAATGAACAATTTACCAGAATGCGCAATGAGAGAGTATTCGAGTACTCATCTGTACTTTACCACATGTTTTTGTATTATCAGTCAGATATATTTCCCTTCACCATCTTGAAGCTGGATACTAGAGGCCAACCCAGGTCTGTCATATTTTGGACAGCATTATTCCAAAAGTATTCATCACCATACACCTATACAGACTTCATTGACTCTTTTGTCCATCCAATCATGACCATGCTGACAGAAATACCTCCACCCAAGATATGCCAAGAAATCAAAAGAGTGCTCCAATTGTCCAGCTTGCCCCATACAAATTGCCCAAATACCTCCCCATGAGGTTATTTTCTCTAGAGTATTATAGGTAGATAATGAACTCTGATAATGTCAACTTTGTCTCAGCCAAGAAAATGACTTACTTCAAGGTCAAAAATCTATTAGGTCCTTTTATTTGAAATTCTAGAGAGGCAGGAGAGGAAGAAGATCAAATTATGCAACAAATGAAGTTCCAGAACAGTTTCATGTGGAGGTATGGTCCTCAAGGTTTTATTACCAAACTAATACAAAAGGTCAAATTGGGACCTTACATTCATCCCCCCATACTAGAAATAGAGAGATATACCAATCAATATGAGTGGTTGGAAAACACTCTCATAGACAGGGATAGTACAAAGATAGATGTTGAAAATACCTTGTTTGATTTAGAGAGACAGCTTGATGAAAGATCATTCCTGCAGATACTAGAGTAAGAAGGAACCTTGAGTACCCCTACTATTTTGCAGACTCCTCAGAATGAGGAAAACAATCCCAAAAGGAACAGAGAGTGAGCCTCCAACTCAGGTATGGACACATCCAATGTACAATATGAAGCCAGCTAGAGAAAAAGGCCAAGGCTCAATCCTGTTTCAAAACAAGAAGACACAAATGGCTCAGTAGAAATAACTAATATTGAGTTAGACATGAGCAAAGGCACAGCTCCATCTGGAGAAACACAGGAGCCATCTACTTCACAAACTCAAATGTTAGAAAGGCAGCTCAATGTAGAAGTCTCCTCATTCAATAAACCTGTTGATAGAGATAGGGACATTAAGGACAGGTTCAAGGAAATCAAAATGAGAAATGAGAAACTGAAAGCAAAATCCTATGCACAGTATCTCAAACTTACACCCACCAATCAAACTAGGTTGATGTCAGCTTTTGACATCAAGGAAGGAAAGATGCAATTGTCCTTCATAAAGCCAACTGTACAATAACCAAGAACATTAGAAAATTTCAAGAAGATTGATTTTGAAGTATTGGCAAGGGATATCCATCCCATTGACCAAATTGAATTTCACAAACAGGCTGGAGAAATGATTTAATCCACCCTTATAGGAAAAGCCATAGCTGCCCATCAGTTGCATAATTCATTGAATAACATTTCAACCCAGTATCAGTTGGAAAAGGCCTCCTCACAGGCCAAAGACACAAAAATCAATTCTTTGGAAGACTTTGTGATTGAATTGGGACATGACCCCAAAGATATCAATGCTACTGAAAAAATAATCAAGAAAAAGAATGATGACATTGCAGCACTCAAGAAGCAGTTGAAGATACCTCAACTGCAGCATCACCAAACATAGGAAGTATTGGAAATCTAAACAAGACATGAAGAATTGATGCACTTAGTCTTTAAACTAAATGATCAGTTGAGGGAGACAAAAAAGGAATTGGATAGCCTAATCCAATTAAATAAAACTTATATTTGCACTAGCTCAGTGAATGTCATCCTAGCAGTTACCATGGATGTTCCTTCCACATTGGCAGCCTCATTGGCTCCCATGGCTCCAATGGCCATAGCACAATTGGCTTCTACAGAATCTACATCAGCAAGAGGTACATCAAGTGATGAAGCAACAAAGTTGGTTAAAGCTATGGAAGAAATGTCCATACAAACAATAGAGATGAATAAGCTCAAAGAGAAAGTGACAAGCTTGCTAAAATCATGCACAAAGAAGAAGTTCAAAAGGATACCAGGTTGAGTGTGTTATCACTCAGGTTTTCCCAAAATTTGTAAGAAAGGGAAAGGAGGCCAAGATAACCACTAACCAATCTTTTAGATACATATTCTAGCCAATCTGCATCCAGAGAGGGCTCTCTCTTTATGTTTTAGCTTTGTTTTTTCAAGATTTTAGGCTAGTTGTGAAGTTTAAGAGTTTGCTTGAATTTTGGTGGTGAGATTCAATAGCAAAGGGATAAGACTTAGTAGTTCAGGTCATTGGGCTAATGGAGTCAAGTAAGATGGATTTACTGGATTTGGGTTTCTTAACAAAGGATGGTTTCACAGGGCAAGGTGGTCAAACAAGGAACAAATAAAGACTTGGAATAGATGGAATGGGTTTCAAAAATGGGAGAAAGGAAATTAAGAATCCTTCAACCTATTTCAAGAGAGAACTTGGATGATTACTGATAAAGAGCAGTTAAGTATTCTTTAATACATAATCAAAGTGACAGAACTAGAAAACATGAGAAATTAAGATTTCACTGTCTATTCTAATTTAGAAGAAAACATAGAAAATGATAACTTTTGAAGACAGAGTGCAATAAAGCATATTCTGAATTACTCTTTTTGTTTATCATTCAGATGTGAAACAGAGATAATATAATAAACAAAGAAAATTTTAAAACATGAGGTACAGAGGACTTATTGATCCAATGTTTGCTTCAAGAAATCTGTGAAAAGTTCCTTGCATTAATTATTTGTCCAGCAAGCCATGCGAAAATTTGATCCAATCAGCACTTTATTCCAAAAACTAGTATTATAGCAATCTATATGAATCCACACAAAATACTTCAATTGAGGGAGTATTTATACAAAATATTTTACACAGAATATCTCATAACAGAGTGAGATATATTCTAGTGATGACAAATCATTTTTACAAAAAGATAGAGACAGCTAGTCTCAAAGATAGGAGAAAAGCAAACAGATGTTGTGTTGTTCCTATTTGTGTTGGGTGTGCTGGAGGCAGGCCCTTTTATTTGGCTTGCTAATGTAACTTCATGCTGGCTGCCCTGTTTCACTGATACTCTTTACCTGCTCTGATACTCTTCGACCTGTTTTGATCACTGTTCACCTTTATTCATCTCTGTTTATCTCAACAAGGTAAATAGCCCAAAATTTACATTTTACTAAAGGTAAATTTACAAAATTTCTAACATATCTTCCCACCATTTCTACTCTGGCAATTTGTGCTTCTGAAATTTCCTAAGAGTTTCATCAGTCTCTACATATCTGAAAAAATTAGGTTGAATGGTGAATAGGTGCTTTACCTCATGCTCAATGTAGAATAAGTTTTCTAAGCAATCATAGAGAACTCGGCCTGTGGAAAGTGCTTTCACTCCTGATGCACTTAATGATGGGCTAGCTTGATTACCAGCATACTTATTCAATTTATCTACATAGTCAATGTGTTTCATCAATTTGTCATTAATGACCAAAGGACTTGGTAGCCCTTTACTCTGCAAAACTATGAATTTCTCCGTAAAAGAATTGATTTCTACTTGCATGTCTTGGCACCTTCTTTCTAAGTTCTGCATCAAGGTTCTCTTGGTTAGAACCCTTTTGATTTCCAAAATGGTGTCTATCCTGTCTGAGATGCCAAGTACTTCTAATTGATCTCTGTTTCTGGTGTTCAAAAACTGTAGCCGATTGGCTTCTTCTGGCATTTTACCCAACTTTGCTCTTGTCTGCTGAATTGCTCCATGGGATGTTTTTATATATGCTCATAGATTACCTGGATAGATGGCCATATTTCATTTATAGACTGAATGATATTAGCCCAAAGGATTTTCCTGATTTCTGCCAAGGGCTTGTCAAAAGTGAGCTCTTGTTCTAATGTTTTAACTTTACTTTCTAAGGCTTTGATCTCCCTAGTTTTTTCCACAACACTTATTTTGGAGATGTCATAATTCTTTTTTGCCTCAGCCAGTTGCTCTTTCACTTGTTTCAACTCTGCAACCTGTAATCTTAATTATTCCATGGCTTTTATCAATTCTTCAGTGCTCATATTAGTACTGATACCTGGTGTTGTACCTGTTGTTGATGTACCTGTTATTACCTCAGCTGTGACTGCTGGGACATTTGGAGCTAATGTTGTTTCACTTGTGGAAGGGACTGTAGTTGAGACTATGGGGATTACCTCAGGAGGCTGAGAGGTCGTCTCTCCCTACTTTTCCTTTAGTGCTTTTTCCAATGACTGCTCTGTATCATTTAATCTTTCATTAAGTTTTAGGAGCAGGTTCATCATGTCTTATTCGGATTTCTATTGTATAACTTTTGTAGTTTGTGGATGCCTTGAAGGAGGCAGCTTCAACTGTTTCCTTAGGGTAGCAATGTCCTTTTCTTTCTTTTTGATCAGAGCCTGTATGCCTTTAGCATCTTTGGAATCATGTCCCAATCCAATGATGATCTATTCCAATGATTTGATCATGTTATCCTTGGCCAGAGAAGAGACTCTCTCCAAATGTAATTGAGTTGTTGTGTTGTCCAAGGAATTTTGCAATTTGTGGGCTAGCATTGCTTTGTCAGTCAGTGTAGAATAAACAATTTCCCCAGTTTTCATATGAAGCTCAATTTGGTCCATAGGATGAATATCTTTGGCGAGGACCTCCAAGTTTGTTCTTACATACTCTGCTACTGACTAGGGTTGCTACACCTTTGGCTTAAAATAAGTCATTATTATTTTACCTTCTTTAATGTCATAGGCTGACATTAATCTCTGCTGGTTTCTAGGGGCCATTTTCAGATATTGACCGTAAATTTGAAGCCTTATTGGGTCATTCCTAGCCTTTATCTCTGCAAAAGTCTTCTTAATGTCTGAGGCATGTTTGCTTTGTGGCCTAGTGGAGGATACTTATACACTGTGATGTCTTTCTAGCTCCTTCCTTTGTGAGCTAGTTGAGGTTCCTCCCAATGGTGTAGTTTGCTAGCTGGCTCTTTCTTCTCTCTGACTATCTATAGTTTCTTCAATTATTTCCTCTTCTAACAAAGGATTCAGTCTTCGTCTCTTTGCTCCAAGTTGTTCTATTGGTCCACTGATAGGTGTGATCGTTTCTCTGTCCCTCTTTTTGTTTCTTTCCTCATTTAGAGGAGTTTGCAATGTTGGAATTTCTACTGCTTTAGTTTGAGCTGGAGGATTTTGCACTTGACTCTATTCTCTAGACTTTATAGGCTGATCTGTCATTGTAGGTTGCTCTATGGTCTCTATTTCTTTACCTTTGGATGTAGCTGGTATGTTGGCTTCCTGTGGAGACTGTTGAGAATTTCCAGCAGAGGATGTTCCAATTCTTGATTGTTGAGGCAGCTTGAATGACACCTGTCCAAAAGAGTCCAGGTCAAAGGATTTTTCAATATCTTTCATAGCATTTTCCATCTTTTCTTGCTCACTAATTTCTTCTATTAGGGTCCCTTCTACCCATTCATCCTGATTTGCAAACTGTTCAATTTCTGAGATCCTATGATGTATATAAACTGATAACTTGTTTCTTGTCCTTCTATCACATATGAAACTATTTGGGTCATATGGCACCCACCAACAACTCTTCTTCAATCTAAGATGATCTTCTAGAATCTTTTCGGTATCTTGCCATGCATCCCTAGAATTTATGACATAAGGGCCTAGCTGGTTCTTTATTCTTGACTAGGCTTTCTTCTTTGCACTACAAAAATGGACTAAGTCTGCATTGATAATCTGTCTGAAATATTTTAGTGCAAACAATCTCATGGGCACATATTCAGGAAACTTGAAAGGGCAAAGTTCACACCCATACATTCTGATTTCTGTGTGATTTTGGTACAGGTACCAGTCACCTATCCTGTACTGTTTGGAGAGTTGGAGAATCTTTTTCATGTCACCAGGGAGTCTAGGAGGGGGAAATCCTATCAACAGAGTGGATGCTGGATGTACAAACCAGTCAATGAATTGATTATATGTATAAGGAGACTCCAGAGTTTTATGAAAGATTGAGGTCCAAAAGATCACAAACCTTCGATTTCCCTTTGAGTCCAATTTCCTGATAGGGAAAGGAAAGCTATCTGGCTGATGATATAACAAAAGATGTGTATTTGAAAACTCTTTCCCTATCCAAACTCATGAATTGATCATGGATTTTATTGGCAATGAAAGTGGCATAGTCATACTTGACAGCAGGGGATTGTCCAGGAGTAAATATTGACAACAAAACTAAAGTAATATCATCAACATATTCACTGGTATTAAATCCCATGATCATGGATATCATGTCAACAATAAGTATACCAGTTTCAGTGAAAAAGGTCTGCAGATAAGAAGGTGGATCCTTGGGTTGATAGTTTGGTGACATAAACCTCTGAGCAATACGAGTTATCTCTGATTTGGGCAACTGAGGGGATTTTTCAAGAAGATATCCCAAGGAAACAGGAGCAAGGGGCTAAGTGGAATGGAACTGTATCATTTCATTAATGGACTTAGCAGTTATGGGAAAAAGAATAGTTTGGGATGGGGACATAACTGCTCTATGGACAGGGTCATAGTTGGCACAACATTGATGAATGATATCTGGGAAAACATGGACTAAGGGGAGGAAATACATGGGAAGATTGGATTCCCATAGTCCAAAAATATCAGAGTTGTTTAGATAGTTGTCCCTAACTTGGCAGAAGGCCCGAAGATGGTTCATATCACCAGAGAAATCTTTTATTCGGAAATCTTTGTCGACCAGGGGTAAATAATCTAAGTCTTTATGAGGTGCATTCATGGGTGCGAAATTTAGGGCTATGGGAGTTTCCATATTTGGTTCTTATGTATTCAAACTGGAATTCAAACTCCTTGTGGGAAAAATGGATTAAACAGTTGGTTTCAGGTCTCTTTATGGCAGCTACAGACTGTTTTTAACTTGAATTTGGCTTTATTTGGCAGAATTCCCAGTGGAAAACTGAAATTGCAAGGTTGCAAGGAAAAAATGGATAAATACCTGAATTAAGGAGGAAAACCGTACAATGACAGGTTGGTTGACAGGCTGCGAAGCTCGTACTGTAGTCTTACTAGTCAGGTGGCAGTTGAAAAACTGGAACAGAGGGCTTGGTTGTTAATTTGCATGGGAACTGGCAGGTATTTTTTGGCATTTATTGGGCGGATGACGTCAGCGTGATGGGACGTTTTGTCCTTCCGCGGAGGGTGGTAAGCGGCTTACCCCGCACCGCTTTTGGGGTCAAGTAGTATCTGACTGGGGGTGAGCGAGCATATGGAACGGGCGACGCGTGGCGAGGGTACAATAGAAAACTGCCAGGCGATCGTGAGTTAAAACACGGTGGTAAGGGGGTCGCAACATGATCGTCAACCATCAGATGAAAAGGCGGAGATCGAACAGCTGACGGGTGCTGGAAATGGTGGGGAGTTAATGCAGCGGGCCCAATATAATTAACTTTGATTTAATCGTATTGGGTGCATCAAGATTGGTCAAGGTAATGGTTATTAATTAACCCAAATGGTTAATTAATCCCATATTTTGTGGAGCGGGGAAGGTTCTTAATAAACTCTGAATGAATTTATTAATCCTTATTAACTTATATAATGGTTATGTACCATCGGGGCGGGAATTATATAAAATATGGGGGTTTTAATATATTTACATAATACGGGGAATGGGTTAATATCTTTCGAGATTTATATAATAATTGTTAAAAGTTAATATGAAATCAAACAAAAGCACTAAGTATAAAAACGGTTGACTTTTGTAGTTACACTTAGGCTCAAAATGAAAAAGGGTTTTAATGAGGAATATTATGCATTTCCTAAGTAAAATAGGTTTTTCACTTAAGAAAATTTTATGAAACGAGATGAATGATGGGTGTATGATTTTGAGTACTTAGGCTTTTTTAGATCATTGGGCCGAGGGTCCAGTCCCTCCAGAAGTCAGAAAAATGCTTTGAGCCCCTTTGACTTTCAAAGACCTTAATACTTAGGGGAAATTAGTGAAGTGTTTAGGGAAAATGTGAATGGAGGTTAATTATTTAACCTTGCCTTGCTTGAACTGCATCAAGTAAAATGTTTGCCTTGCACTTTGTGATAAAAGTAAAAGTTAACACATTTAGAAACATTTTTCATCACAAGTATCTTTCCACAACACCATCTACCTATCCTACCTACTTTAGCCTGACATTTTTTCTTCTTTATTTGGGTGCACTTAGCCTGGAAAACCCTTATCAAATCATCCTTTTCTTTTACATGACAAGCTTACCTAAGTCTACACTTATTACATCCAAGGGCTTAGATTAAACTGTTGAGCTCCTTTTAATTTACTCTACCTATCTACTTATCTACCAAGTTTAAACAGTTTGGTCAGATATTTATTCTCTATCTCTAAAACATGAAATTCAAATATGAATGAGCCAAGTTTAAGCTATTTTACTCTCATCAATTGTGGCATAAGTTAACAAGCTGCACGCAATGCTTATTACAGAAAATGAAATAGTAGTGGCACTTGGACTTGCACACTTTCCTGGTCTATTTTTGTTTGGGGTTCATTTCTTTCACTTTTTTGACCATTTTATTTCTTTTTACCCGTTGATTTTTCTTTTAGGGTATACCCTCTTTACATTTTTTAAATTTTTTAATTTTTTGACAATATGGAAAACCTTTGCAACAAGAACAGGTATGAATATATTACAGAGCTCATCAAGTCAATCATGAAATATGACACCTATCGGTATAGGAACATAACACTGGCTCCACTTGGGGATGGCTTTTCCTAGTGGAAAGTAAAGAACAGCAAGTCAGATGGCCTTTTGAATGAGTTTGACTGTGCTCTGAAATCTCCTTCTGTTGGTTGTTTTATTGTGTGTATAACAGTAACACTTGTGAAGCTTAGGGCCTTCTCTTCGAGCTTCAACTCCAATAAGTTACTATCCAATCCAAATAGTGACATTATCAAGGATATAATATGTACATGTTAACATCAAAATACATTAAAAATTTGGATCAAAGTAATGTTTTAGCATCCGACCATTAACTGGTCCTTCTCCTGTCTCTGTACCGTCCAAATTCTTCAGAAAGTAAGTATTGTTCCCTTGTAAGGCCTGGATAATAAAAGGTCCCTTCCATAGGAAGTCAAACTTCCCATGTTTTACTTTGTCTTCTCTCCTGGAATCCCATCTCAAAACTTTGTCTCCAAGGTAGAAATCTTTTGCCTTGGTCTCTTATCAAAAATTTTCTTGAGTTTCTCTTGTACTACTTGGGATCTTTGATACACTTCTCTGGTCTACTACAGATGGATGGTTTGGTTAATTCTCCTTTGAACATCATTGGGCTCCACTTAAGCTTCCTGAAGTAGTTTCATTACAGGAATTCCTAAAGATGAAGGAAATACAGCCTCCAAACCATAGACTAGTTCATAAGGACTAGTTCCAATAGATTTCTTTGTAGTGAGTCTGTCTGCCCACAGTGCATTAATAAGTTTCATGTGCCAATTTTTCTTGTTTTCTGCCAATAATTTCTTAATGATATTAATTAGGCTTTTATTGGAGGATTCAACTAGACCATTACCTTGAGGGTAATAGGCTATGGAATGGCCTAAAGTGATATGATATTTGTTACAGAAACTTATCATTTTCTTGGATTTTAAGGTAGCAGCATTATCAGTGATGATTTTTTCAGGATAGCCAAATCTAGACAGTATATTGGTTTCTAAAAATCCTATAATGACTGTATCATTGGCTTGTCTACAAGGAATGGCTTCTATCCATTTGGTGAAATAGTCTGTGGCAGTTAGGATCCATTTATGTTGGCCAGAAGAGGGAGGGTGGATTTCTCCAATGAAGTCCAGTCCCCATTGTTGGAAGGGTTTTTCAGTAGAAATTGGTCTCAGGGGTAAGGGTAATAGTTTCCTCTTGCCTTCAAAAATCTTACATTTATGGCAAGCAGTAACAAATTTCTTTGGATCAATGAACAAGGTTGGCCAATAAAATCCAGCTTTGAGGATTTTGTTTGCAGTTGATCTCCAGTAAAGGTGTCCACCATAGCCTCCTGCATGAAATTCTTTAAGAACCTTGTCAGCTTCTTATTTTACTAAACAATTCAATAGAATACCTTCATGATTTTTCCAAAAGAGAACATTATCTAAAATACAAAATTTTGAAGCTTTCATCTTTAAAAACTTTTTCTTTGTCCTGGATAACCCTAGAGGAGCTTGCAGGTTTAATAATACAAAAATTATATCAGCATACCAAGGTGAATCTAAGAAGGCCTGGCTGATCTGTCGAGTTGACATCTCTTGTTCATTATGCAGTTCATTAATATCCAGGGCTTGGCAATTTGTTTCAGTCATGAGTTTTGCCAAACCCTGTCCTTTTATAAGCTTTGTGGGTTTTATTTCAATATCATATTCCAATATAGTAGCAATCCATTTACCTCTTTTGCCTTCAATTCCATCCTGGGTTAGGATGTCTTTGACAACATCATTTGGCACGTAGGCTATTACATGGGAGTACAATATATAGACTCTAAAGTATTTAATAGCTTTCACAAGTGAATAGGCTTGTTTTTCCACAATTTTGTACTGTAAAGGTGCATCTCTTAGTGCTTTACTGAAAAAGGCTATGGGTTTCTCACATCCTTGATCATATTTTTGTAGTGAAACTGCAACAATGGTGTGTTATGATGTAAATGAAAATATGATGAAGTCTCTATCAAACTTTGGACTTGTCAGGACCGGTGTTCTAGTCAAAGCCATTTTAATTTCTTCAAACACTTGTTTGGCTTGTACTGTCCATTTAACTTTTGCATCCTTTTTCAACATATTATTCAATAATCTGATTAATTCAGCTAAATTAGATATAAATCTTCTTAAAAAGTTAATCTTTCCTAAGAAAGCTTGAAGTTCTTTGACATTTCTGGGGTGAGATATTTGCAGAATGGCCTCTACTCTAGCAGGATCAATTCTAATGCCATCTTTGGAGATGATATGGCCCAATGTTTTGCCTTCTTCTAGACCAAATAGGGACTTTTTAAGATTTAGAGAAATGCCATAGTGTCTGCATTTTAAGAATACTTGTTTCAGATAATCTAAATGTTGCTGATCTGATTTAGAAAAAACAATCAGGTCATCTAGATATATGACCAAGAAATCATGAATTTCTTTTGCAAAGGCTATGTCCATTGCTCGTTGAAAAATTTCCCCTGCATTCTTGAGTCCAAATGGCATTTTAACATACTTAAATTTTCCCCATGGTGTTGTGAAAGCAGGTTTTTCCTGGTCATCAGGGTGAACCAGAATCTGGTTATAGCCTGAGAACCCATCCAAAAGTGAAATCCTAGAAGCACCTACCACCCTTTGTAAAATGTGATCTATCTTAGGTAAAGGGTAATTGTCCTTCAAAGAAAACTTGTTTACATTTCTTAAATCAACACAGAGCCTAATTTCTCTAGTATTTTTCCTTGTAGGTACTAAATTAGAAACCCACTCTGAAAATCTGATAGGAGCAATTATCCCTGCTTCATACATTATTTTGATTTCTTTTTCAATTAAGGGAAGCAGTACAGGGTTGATCCTTCTGAGTTTCTGTTTGAATGGTTTTTTATTTTCCAAGGGATGGTATGTTGAATTATAGAGGTATCATAAGATTTCAAGTCCTTATAGCTCCAGGCAAATACATCTTGAAATTCTCTCATTAATTCAACATATTTGAGTTTTTGTTCAGGGGACAAAGATTTGGAAAGTTTTACCATTTTCGGATTTTCTTCAGTTCCCAAGTTATAGTCTTCAATGTCAGCTTTTAGAGGTTCCATCTTGAGTTTCCTTGGGATATCATTAAAATCAAAGAGATCTTCCAAAGGATTTAACCCTTTAGGCAACTCATTATCTTTCAAATTAATGATTTCAGATCCTCCTTCAATAATTTCATCAATGTCAATTTCTTTGAAATCTTGCATTTCTTTATTGGTGAATTTTGTTGGGTGAAGCATTTGAGTTGCACTTTCTATTGAAATATCTGTTTCTATCTTATTTATCTGATCAAATTCAGTAACTGTATCTATATCTATATTAGTGCTAGAAAACTCTTCCTCTAGTGTTAAGAAGTTGTTAATTTGAATATCATTGTCAAACACTTTCCAGTGCTTTACATTGTCAGGTATAGCTGGCCTGTGTCTAATCTCAGCTGTGAAATGATGATTGGGATCAAATGGTAGTTTAAAGGTTCTAGCAAACATTGCCAGACTATGAGCATGCAAATTATGTTTTCTTGGGATTTTAGTCAATTGAGTTTCTAGAAATGTATTGAGAATATCAATCATTGTTCCTCTGTAAGATATTAATCTAGGATTGTTTGTAAGGAAATTTCCTTTTATCTATTGAATGATTAAGTTAGAATCTCTTACGACTAATACCCTAATGGCCCCTAAACTTTTGACCAGTTTAAGACCTAGCAACAGAGATTCATATTCAGCCATATTATTAGTGCATTTAAAGTTTAATCTGTAGGCATGGCCTTCAGCATGATCATTCTCAAGATTGTGCACCCAAATTCCTGCTCCTACTCCTAACTTGTTAACTAAACCATCAAATTCTAAGTACCAAAGGATCTCATGTTCATAGTTAGTATCAGGAGTCTTAGGGATTTGTTTAATAGGAATATCTTGTTTTTTAGTTTCTTCTGGTTCCTTTTGAGTATTTGATGTATCGTTGTTCTCAGAAATTTATTGAATTTGAACACTAGACTTTTCATTTATAATTTCTTCTTGTTCAATTGCTAAAACCTTGACTTCATTCAAAGGATCAATTTCAGCATTGTAAAGGATGAAACAATCCATATCAGAGTGTATGGAGTAGATAGGGAAATTCTGAGGTCTCTCCTGGCTACTCACCACATATTTCATTAAATTTTCTCTGTACAGTTTCTTGGGTTGACCAAATACTGAAATAGTAGCATAAGACATGTCCAACTGTAGAGATCCTTGAAGCTTTGCACCCCAAGATCTAGACAATAACATACCATATTTTGGTGGGATATCAACTACTACTATGTCCATTAAGATGGTTTTGGCAGGATATTGGACTAGAGATACACATAATTCTTTGATTAATCCTAGACATCTGACCTGACTTGAATCAAAAGAGAAAAGGTTTTTATACGGCCTGGTGATGTCTAGGTCCAGTTTCTCCATCACAGATTTAGGCATTAAGTTACGAGAAGCACCAGAATCAAACATGGCGTTATGAAGTATTTTATCATGTATGTTTAGAATTACATAGAAAGGAGGGACTCCTCCATCTATTGATTTTCCATTTACCTCAGGGCCAAAAATCAATTCTGGTTGATCATCAAAAACATTTACTGAATCTTCATTCATAGAAATTTGTAGTGATCTACTGATTTGACTTCTGTAGACATCATGTTTAGCCAATTCTGATAATGGAACTGCTATTTTTAATTTGCCTACTTCAGCCTCAAGATTAAAAGGTTTTTCAATTTGAGTTCTTGCATTTTGGACAGTGGGATTCTCTTTTTCTGTTGTATTTTTTGTATTTCTTTCTTTTTCAAGAATGGGGTGATGAGCTGATGTTGTTTCCAAATCAACTTCGGGAGGTTCTTCTACATTTCCTATGGGAGGAATAGAAGTGGAAGATTGTTTGTTTTGTGGTTGATTCTCGGATACATCCTCAATTATTGGGTTATTTGGATTAAGGTTGTTTCTAGAGAGAATATGTACAGGGATGGTATTACTCTTACCTTTGTTGGATTGTTTTATATCTTTCTGTTTAACTATTCTTCTGCTCCTCAGATTGTATTGTTTGTGGACTTCATAAACAGTTGTATCATATCCATCCCTGAAGTCAAATGATTCACCTGACTTAGTTTGGAATTGTTCAAGCATGTGAGCTTCCTGATCCTCTTGGGTCAAGAAAACTTGTTTTCATTGTTGAGTCCCATCAAGTTAATTTGAGTATCTTCTGTTGGTTCATCAGAGGTTGAGGCTTCAACATAATTTTCCTGGAATGGGGGCCTAACAGGTCCAGTCTTTCTAGTATTAGGATTTTGGTTCTTCCTGAAATTTGGATTTCTACCAGTATTTCTTGGTTAACCCTCCCAAGGGGATTTTCTCTCAATTGTTTCTACTCTATCACCAAGTCGGTCCATTCCTTTAATAATAGCATCTAATTTCTATTCAAAGGCAGATGGTTCCTCTTTAAAAGGTATCCTCCTTTCAGCTCTGGCTCTAGCTCGTTTAGATAACAGGTTGGCCTCAACACTGACAGCTATACTCTGCATCTCTTCTAAGGTACGAGGAGCTCTTTCCCTAAGTTACGATGCCATATCAAAATCAAATCCATTAGGGAATTTGATTAATGCCAAATCTGGAAGAGGTCTAAGATTTTTAGGAATAGCTTGGTAAACATTTTTAAACCTAGTACAGTAATCTTGGACAGTTTCTTGGGTGCCTGTTTTCAGACTGTCATATTCTAATAAAATGTGGAGAGGATCTTTATTCTTTTCTCACCTATTTAAGAATGTCTGATAAAGAGCTTGTAAGTCATTTATGGTGTTTGCAGGAAGGGATCTAAACCAAGTTCTAACATCTCCAGTCAAACTTTGAACAAATACTCTCATTCTAACATCATCAACATCAACTTCATATATTTCAAAATAGTCTGTCATTTTCTTGGTATGTTGTTGAGCTGTGTAAGTGCCAGTGCCATCAAATGGGTTAATCTTACTCTGATAGTCTTGGGGCATAGCCCCTGGGTTGGCTAGTAGATGCAGAGGAGAATACCTATTTTCCATGGCTGCAGGGATAGATGAGGCAACTGGTGTGGTATGGATGACAATGGGAATATGAGTTGTAGATGGAGGGGTGGAAAGTGTAGCTTGAGGTTGGGAGGTTTGAGGTGTTGATGATGGACTTGGGGGAGCAGTAGTGATCATAGAAAGGTTTGGTGTTCCTTCAGAGGTAAGCTCTGACTGGATGGAGTTATGTAGATGTCTATCAAGGTGTGAAGTTACAACTTCAAGCTATAAATTTTCAAGAAATACGGGATCATGAACTATGTGGGCTAACTCAAATTCTGAAAAGGTAACAAATAAATGAGTTTCAAACCACTCATCGACAGGTTTTTTCTCAAAGTAAACCCACTTCACAGGACAAGATATTGATCTGTATAGAGGCCGAGGACTAGCAGAACTACCTTGCTCTCTTGCCTCCTAAGAATCCTAGGAATCAGATTAGGGTTTTCAAACACAGGTGGTGGATTTGGATCTGGATTAGATCTGGTGTAATTAATCCTTTCTGAAGCCAAGTTTCTAGGTATATTTTTTGCGTTTTTCTATAAATGGGATGACAATACAACTTTAACAACTTCTTTAAGAAGATTTTAGATATGGTTTTTGAATTTTCTCAAAGACTTTTTTTTGAAAAGAGGAACTGATCAAGTATTTGAAACCAAATGTCCAATCTATAAGCTAGACCGAAGATAGACCAAAGTAGCATTCATTTACTTCTGCAATTGCAAAGACAAAGCATTTCAAAGGCTACCTGGCTAGCTTTAGGCTCCATCTGTAGCTTAGATAGTAGACAATAGTAACAGATAAATTATTCAGGTCCCCAGTGAAGTCACCACTATGTTATCACTCAGGTTTTCCCAAAAGTTGTAAGAAAGGGAAAGGAGGCCAAGGTAACCACTAACCAATCTTTTAGATACAAATTCTAGCCAATGTGCATCTAGAGAGGGCTCTCTCTTTATGTTTTAGCTTTGTTTTTTCAAGATTTTAGGCTAGTTGTGAAGTTTAGGAGTTTGTTTGAATTTTGGTGGTGGTATTCAATAGCAAAGGGATAAGACTTAGTAGTTCAGGCCATTGGGCTAATGGAGTTAAGTAAGATGGTTTTACTGGATTTGGGTTTCTTAACAAAGGATGGTTTCACAGGGCAAGGTGGTCAAACAGGGAACAAATAAAGACTTGGAATAGATGGAATGGGTTTCAAAAATGGGAGAAGGGCAATTAAAAATCCTTCAACCTATTTCAAGAGAGAACTTGGATGATTACTGATAAAGAGCAGTTAAGTATTCTTTAATACATAATCAAAGTGCCAGAACTAGAAAACAGGAGCAATTAAGATTTCACTATCTATTCTAATTCAGAAGAAAACATAGAAAATGATAACTTTTGAAGACAGAGTGCAGTAAAGCATATTCTGAATTACTCTTGTTGTTTATCATTCAGATGTGAAACAAAGATGATATAATAAACAAAGAAAACTTTAAAACATGAGGTATAGAGGACTTATTGATCCAGTGTTTGCTTCAAGAAATCTGTGAAAAGTTCCTTGCATTAATTCTTTGTCCAACAAGCCATGCGAAAATTTGATCCAATCATCACTTTATTCCAAAAACTAGTATTACAACAATCTATATGAATCCACACAAAATACTTCAATTGAGGGAGTATTTATACAAAATATTTTACACAAAATATCTCATAACAGAGTGATATATATTCTAGTGATGACAAATCATTTTTACAAAAAGATAGAGACAGCTAGTCACGAAGATAGGAGAAAAGCAAATAGATATTGTGTTGTTCCTATTTGTGTTGGGTGTGCTGGAGGCAAGCCCTTTTATTTGGCTTACTGCTATAACTTCGTGTTGGCTGCCCTGTTTGACTGATACTCTTTACCTGCTCTGATACTCTTCAACCTATTTTGATCATTGTTCAACTTTATTCATCTATGTTTATCTCAACAAGGTAAATATCCCAAAATTTACATTTTACTAAAGGTAAATTTACAAAATATTTAACATATCTTCCCACCATTTCTGCTCTGAAAATTTGTGCTTTTGAAGTTTCCTGAGAGTTTCATCAGTCTCTATATATCTGAAAAAATTAGGTTGAATGGTGAATAGGTGCTTTACCTCATGCTCAATGTAGAATAAGTTTTCTAAGCTATCATAGAGAACTCGGCCTGTAGGAAGTGCTTTCACTCCTAATGCACTTGATGATGGGCTAGCTTGATTACCAACATACTAATTCAATTTATCTACATAGTCAATGTGTTTCATCAATTTTTTATTAATGACCAAAGGACTTGGTAGCCCTTTACTCTACAAAACTATGAATTTCTCCGTAAAAGAATTGATTTCTACTTGCATGTCTTGGCACCTTCTTTCTAAGTTCTACATCAAGGTTCTCTTGGTTAGAACCCTTTTTATTTCCAAAATGGTGTCTATCCTGTTTGAGATGCCAAGTACTTCTAACTATTCTATGTTTCTGGTGTTCAAAAACTGTATAAGCCGATTGGCTTCTTCTGGCATTTTACCCAACTGTGCTCTTCTCCGCTAAATTGCTCCATGGGTTGTTTTTATTAAGTGGATCTGCTCATAGATTACTTGGATAGATGGACATATTTCATTTATAGACTGAATGATACTAGCCCAAAGGATCTTCCTGATTTCTGCCAAGGGCTTGTCAAAAGTGAGCTCATGTTCTAATGTTTTAACTTTACTTTCTAAGGCTTTGATCTCCCTAGTTTTTTCCACAACAATTATTTTGGAGATATCATAATTCTTTTCTGTCTTAGCCAGTTTCTCTTTCACTTGTTTCAAATTTGTGACCTGTAATCTTAATTCTTCCATGGCTTTTATCAATTCTTCAATGCTCATATTAGTATTGATACCTGGTGCTATACCTGCTGTTGATGTACCTATTATTACCTCAACTGTGACTGCTGGGACATTTGGAGCTAATGTTGTTTCACTTATGAAAGGGACTGCAGTTGAGACTATGGGGATTACCTCAGGAGGCTGAGAGGTCAACTCTCCCTGCTTTTCCTTTAGTGATTTTTCCAATGCCTACTCTATATCATTTAATCTTTCGTTAAGTTTCAGGAGCAGGTCCATCATGTCTTCTTCGGATTTTTGTTGTATAACTTATGTAGTTTGTAGATGCCTTGAAGGAGGCAACTTCAGTTGTTTCCTTAGGGTAGCAATGTCCTCTTCTTTCTTTTTGATCAGAGCCTGTATGCCTTTAGCATCTTTGGGATCATGTCCCAATCCAATGATGATCTCTTCCAGTGATTTGATCTTGTTATCCTTGGCTAGAGAAGAGGCTCTCTCCAAATGTAATTGAGTTGTTGTGTTGTCCAAGGAATTTTGCAATTTGTGGGCTAGCATTGCTTTGTCAGTCAGTGTGGAATAAACCATTTTCCCAGTCTTCTTATGAAGCTCAATCTGGTCCATAGGATGAATATCTTTAGCCAGGACCTCCAAGTTTGTTCTGATATAGTCTGGTGTTGACTGGGGTTGTTGCACCTTTGGCTTAAAATAACTCATTATCATTTTACCTTCTTTAATGTCATAGGCTGACATTAATCTCTGCTGGTTTGTGGGGGCCATTTTCAAATATTGACCATAAATTTGAAGCCTTATTGGGTCATTCCTGGCCTTTATCTCTGTGAAAGTCTTCTTAATGTCTAAGGCCTATTTGCTTTGAGGCCTGGTGAGGGATACTTCTACAGTGTGTTGTCTTTCTAGCTCCTGCCTTTGTGAGCTAGTTGAGGTTCCTCCCAATGGTGTAGTTTGTTGGCTGGCTCTTTCTTCTCTCCGGCTATCTATAATTTCTTCAATTATTTCCTCTTCTGACAAAGGATTCAGTCTTTGTCTCTTTGCTCCAAGTTTTTCTGTTGGTCCACTGATAGGTGTGATGGTTTCTTTGTCCCCCTTTTTGTTTCTTTCCTCATTTAGAGGAGTTTGCAATGCTGGAATTTCTGTTGCTTTAGTTTGAGCTAGAGGATTTTGCACTTGACTCTGTTCCTTGGACTTTACAGGCTGATCTATCATTGTAGGTTGCTCTATGGTCTCTATTTCTTTACCTTTGGATGTAGCTGGTATGTTGGCTTCCTGTGGAGACTGTTGAGAAGTTCTAGCAGAGGACGTGCTAATTCCTGATTGTTGAGGTAGCTTGAATGATACTTGTCCAAAAGAGTCAAGGTCAATGGTTTTTTCAAGATCTTTCAAAGCATTTTCCATCTTTTCTTGCTTACTAATTTCTTCTATTAGGGTCCCTTCTACCCATTCATCCTGATTTCCAAATTGTTCAATTTCTGGGATCCTATGATGTATATAGACTAATAACCTATTTCTTGTCCTTCTGTCACATATGAAACTATTTGGGTCATATGGCACCCACCAAAAACTCTTCTTCAATCTAAGATGATCTTCTAGAATCTTTTCAGCATCTTGCCATGCATCCCTAGAATTGATGACATAAGGGCCTAGCTGGTTCTTTATTCTTAACTGGCCTTTCTTCTTTGCACTACAAAAATGGACTAAGTCTACATTGATAATCTGTTTGAAATATTCTAGTGCAAACAATCTCATGGGCACATATTTAGGCAACTTGAAAGAGCAAAGTTCACACCCATACATTCTGATTTCTGTGTGATTTTGGTACAGGTACCAGTCACCTATCTTGTACTGTTTGGAGAGTTGGAGAATATTTTTCATGTCACCAGTGAGTCTAGGAGGGGGAAATCCTATCAACAGAGTGGATGTTCGATGTATAAACCAGTCAATGAATTGATTATATGTATAAGGAGACTCCAGAGTTTTATGAAATATTGAGGTCCAAAAGATCATAGACCTTCGATTTCCCTTTGAGTCCAATTTCCTGATAGGGAAAGGAAAGTTGTCTGGCTGATGATATAACAAAAGATGGTATATAAAAGATGTGTATTTGAAAACTCCTTCCCTATCCAAACTCATGAATTGATCATGGATTTTATTGGCAATGAAAGTGGCATAGTCATACTTGAAAGCAGGGGGCTATCCAGGAGTAAACATTGACAACAAAACTAAAGTAATACCATCAACATATTCACTAGTAATAAATCCCATGATCATGGATATCATGTCAACAATAAGTATACCAGTTTCAGTGAAAAAGGTCTACAGATAAGGAGGTGGATCCTTGGGTTGATAGTTTGGTAACATAAACCTCTGAGCAATACGAGTTATCTCTAATTTGGGCAACTGAGGGGCCTTTTCAAGCAGATATCCCAGGGAAAGAGGAGCAAGGGGCTGAATGGAATGGAACTGTATCATTTCATTAATGGACTTAGCAGTTATGGCAAAAGGAATAGTTTGGGATGGGGACATAATTGCTCTATGGACAGGATCATAGTTGGCACAACATTGATGAATGATATCTGGGAAAAAATGGACTGAGGGGAGGAAATAATGGGAAGATTGGATTCCCATAGTCCAAAAATATTAGAGTTGTTTAGATAGTTGTCCCTGACTTGGCAGAAGGCCCGAAGATGGTTCATATCACTAGAGAAATCTTTTATTTGGAAATATTTGTCGGCCAAGGGTAAATAATCTAAGTCTTTATGAGGTGCATTCATGGGCACGACATTTAGGGCTATGGGAGTTTCCATATTTGGTTCTTGTGTGTTCAAACTGGAATTCCGACTTCTTGTGGGAAAAATGGACTAAACAGTTGGTTTGGGGTCTCTTTATGGCAGCTATAGACTATTTTTAACTTGAATTTCACTTTATTTGGCAGAATTCCCAGTGGAAAACTGAAATTGTAGGGTTGCAGGGCAAAAATGGATAAATACATGGATTAAGGAGGAACCGTACAATGGCAGGTTGGTTGACAGGCTGCAAAGCTCATACTATAGTCTTGTTGGTCAGGTGACGGTTGAAAAACTGGAATAGAGGGCTTGGTCGTTAATTTGCATGGGAACTAGACGCAACGCATTATAGTCAAAATGACGTTTTATTCTTCTTTTAATGAAATTTGTTTTGGCGGGTATTTTTTGGCATTTATTGGGTGGATGACGTCAGCGTGATGGGACGTTTTGTCGTTACGCG